>PVJS01044501.1:0-11254 GCA_004027185.1 Glis glis
AAAAAAAAAAAAAAAAAAAAAAAGGTGTTTGAAGCAGGTGGCACGTATCTCTAATCCTAGTACTTGGGAGTCTGAGATAGGAGGATCACAGGCTTGAATACAGCCTCAGCAAGTAGTGAGATTCTCATCAACCTCGGGAGACCCTGTTTCAAAATAAAAATAAAATAGGGCTGGGGGTGTAGCTCAGAGGTAGAATGCCCCTGGGTTCAATCCTCAGTACCACACACACACACACACACACACACACACACACACCACACACACAAAGTTTGAAAATCACTAGCTATGCCAGCTCTCCTGTTTTTTTTTTTTTAATTTTTTAAGACTGGGGATTGAACCCAGGGGCATTCTACCTCCAAGCTATAGCCCCAGCCCTATTTTTATTTTGAAACAGGGTCTGTCTAGGTTGACGAGACTCTCACTACTTGCTGAGGCTGTCCTTGAACCTGCAATCCTCCAGCCTCAGCCACTCAAGTATTGGGATTACAGGCCTGCCCCACCATGTCCAGTTCAACTCTCCTGTTCTAATCTGCCTCCACCACTTTCATCACTGAGAAAACTGAGTCCAAGTATGGGAGCAGACAGACTTGAGGCCTCATGACAGGACGTGATGGATCCTGTGCGTTGAGTTTTTTTTGTTTTTTTTTTTTTTTGCGGTACCAGGGATTGAACCCAGGGGCGTTCTACCTCCGAGCTACAGCCCCGGCCCTATTTTTTATCCTTTATTTTGAAACCGGGTCTCACGAAGTTGCTGCGGGCCTCACTAAGTAGGTGATCCTGGCCGAGAACCCGGATCCTCCGGTCTCAGCCCCCCAAGTACTGGGATTACAAGTGTGCGCCACCACGCCCGGCAGTGCATTGAGTTTTTGGGGTGGGAAGAGTTGTCATGGTGGGTCTTTCTTTTCTTTCTTTTTTGTTGTTTTGTTTGGGATGGAACCCAGGGCCATGGGCTCTACCACTGAATTACATACACCACAGCCCCTAATAGTGAGATATGAAGGCTTCTTCCTTCCCTCTTCTGATTCCAGTGTCCTCTTGGAGGGCTCCCCGCCCTTACAGTCTGCCCTTCGGAGACCCGGACTCACCCAAGTTATAGAGCAGAAAGAGTCCCTGGAAAGCTGCCTGGCGGGGGTGTGTCCCTGCACCCCGCGCGTAGAAGCGTCGTAGAGAGCCGAAGCTCTCCTGCACCTGGGTCTGCAGCAGCACCGGGTCCACTGGCCCGCGTCCGTCGTCCGGCCCGAGCCGCGCCACCACGGCCAGCAGCGTGGCCAGTGCAGCTTCCAGCACCACTGTCGCCTCGGCGTCGCCTGCGGCCTGCAGGGCCAGGTCCATCCGCACCGCGCGCAAGCGGTCTGCCACGAAGCTGACCACCTCGGTGTGGGATGCGTCGGCGCTCTCGGCCACCTCGCCGGCCAGGTAGCGCACGGTGGCCAGCAGCACCGAGGGCGGACGCAGCTGGCTCGGCGGGGGCCGGGGTTTGCCGGCGGCCGGCCGACTGTACTCTTTCACCGCGCGCTGCGGGTCGGCGCGGGGCCGGTCTCCGTGGCACCCCGGCGCCACCTCGAAGCGGTGCAGGCGGCGCTCCCTTTCGCGCAGGTCGCGCTCGGCGGCCGGGCACATGTCCGGGCACATGCCCACAGGCAGCTCGCAGCCGGGCATGGGTGGGCTGCGGGAAGAGGGTGGACGCTCAGCAGGCTGGGGACAGCGGTGGCCAGTCGTCCCATTCTGCGGGAAGGCAAGCCGAGGCCGGTGGAGGCTTGGGAGAGGCGGGGTGAGGCCAAGCCTGGCTGGGCCCGCCTCCCCGCCCGGGCCTCCAGCGTCCCAGCAGCCCGTTCAGCCACCGCCGCCCTCTCACCAGGTCCCTAGAGCCAGCTCCCGAGATGCACTGCGTTGTAGTCGGGTGAAACCGGCGGGGCTCAGCGAAGTCAGGTTCTACTAACGTCCCCCATCCATAATGCACTGCGCTTGGTACCGCGAGTCAGAACTGCAGATGGGGCACTCCCATGATGCACAGCGTTGTAGTCCTTGCGCAACCAATCACTGATCGGGAGGGGCGGAGCAGCTGCGGGGCCACGCCTTCCCAGCACTCCTGGGTTTCATCAAGCCCCCAAGTAGGTAACACTGGTATAGGTTTCTCTCCATCATCCGTCTCACCCAGTGAAGTGGCTCTATACCTAACTTTTCCACTGTTTTCTTTAGAGATATCCTCCAACATCCGGGGCCAGCAAGCTGTGTGTGTGTGTGTGTGTGTGTGTGTGTGTGTGTGTGTGTGTGTGTGTGTCGCTCGCGCGCTGGAGATTGAACCCAGGGGCAGTCTACCTCTGAGCTACACTCCCAGCCCTATTTTATTTTTTATTTGGAAACATGGTCTTGCTGACAGCCTAAATTGCTAAGGCTATCCACGAACCTGCAATCCTCCTGCCTCAGCCTCCCAAGTACTGGGATTACAGGCGTGAGCCACCACCCCCGGCTCAGCAAATTTTTGTTTGTGGCACTGCGGATTGAACCCAGTGGCATTCTACCCCTGAGCTACACCCTCCGTCCTATTTTTTATATTTATTATTATTTTTTTTTTGCGGTACCGGGGATTGAACGCAGGGGCGTTCTACCTCCGCGCTACGACCCCGGCCCTATTTTTTTTATGCTTTATTTTTGAGACCGGGTCTTACGAAGTTGCGGAGGGCCTTGCTAGGTAGAGAGAGAGAGACAGAGAGATTGATCGATCAATTGATCGATCGTGCGCATTCGCGCATGAGCGCTGAGGTTGGCCTCGAACCAGGATCCTCCCGTCTCCGCCTCCCAAAGTACTGGGATTACAAGCGTGCGCCACCACGCCCGGCTTAATTTATTATTATTATTATTTTGCAGTACTGGGATTGAACCCAGGGGCATTCTACCTCCGAGCTACACCCCAGTCCTATTTTTTTTTTTTTATTCTTTATTTTGAAACCGGGCCTAAGTTGCGGAGGGTCTCACTAAGTAGCTGAGGCTGGCCACGAACCTGGATCCTCCGGTCTCAGCCTCCCAAGTACTGGGATTACAAGTGTGCACCACTGTGCCCAACTTTTTTTTTTATTGAACCTAGGTGCAATCTACCTCCGAGCTACACCCCCAGCCCTATTTTTTATTCTTTATTTTGAAACAGGGTCTCACTGAGTTGCGGAGGGCCTAAGTAGCTGAGTCTGGCCGCGAACCTGTGATCCTCCGGTCTCAGCCTCCCAAGTACTGGGATTACAAGCGTGCACCACCACACCCGGCTTTCCCAACTCTTTTTTTTTTTTTGCAGTACCAGCAATTGAACCCAGGGGCGTTCTACCTCCGAGCTACATCCCCAGCCCTATTTTTTTTATACTTTATTTTGAAACCTGGTCTCACAAAGTTGCAGAGGGCCTCACTAAGTAGCTGAGGCTGGCCGCGAACCTGTGATCCTCCGGTCTCAGCCTCCCAAGTACTGGGATTACAAGCGTGCACCACCACACCCGGCTTTCCCAACTCTTTTTTTACTTTTCAAACAGGGTCACACTAGGTTGAGTCTCACTACTTGCTAAGGCTGTCCTCGAACCTGTGATCCTCCTGTCTCTGCCACTCAAGTACTGGGATTACAAGCAAGCACCACTACACCCTGCAAACTTTTTTTATATTTGTGTAGAGCCAGGTAAGAAATGTTTAGGTGGGGTGCTGTTCCTCACACCTGTAACCCAAGTACTCCAGAGGCTGTGGCAGGAGTATCACAAGTTTGAGGCCAACCTGAGGAATTTTTCGAGACTCTGCAAAAATAAATAAATAAATAAAATAATAAATAAATAAATAAATCTGGTGCTGAGGATTTTTTTTTTTTTTTTTGGTGGTACCAGGGATTGAACTCAGGGGCATTCTACCTCTGAGCTATACCCCCAGCCCTATTTTATTATTATTTTTTTAAATTTTGAAACAGGATCTCGCTAGGTTGATGAGTCTCTCACTACTTGCTGAGACTGTCCTCAAACCTGTGATCCTCCTGTTTCAACCTTCCAAGTACTGGAATTACACGCGAGCACTACCATGTCTGGCTTGTACTGAGGATTGAACTCAGAGGCATTCTACCTCCAAGCTACACCCCCAGCCCTATTTTATTTTTTACTTGGAAACAGGGTCTAAGTTGCTAAAAGTCTTGCTAAATTGCTGAGGCTGGCTTTGAACCTGTGATTCTCCTGTCTCAGCCTCTCAAGGACTGGGATTACAGGTATGCCCCACCATGCCCGGCTGCAAAATAAAATTTTAAAAAGGGCTGGGGATAGCCAGGCATGGTGGCGCATGCTTGTAATCCCAGTACTTGGGAGGCTGAGACAGAAGGATCGCAGGTTCGCAGCCATCCTCAGCAACCTCGTGAGGCCTCGTGCAACTCAGCGAGACCCTGTTTCAAAATAAAAAATAAAATCAGGCTAGGATGTAGCTCAGAGGTAGAATGCCCTTGAGTTGAATCCTCAGTTAAAAAAAAAAAAGGGCTGGGGAAGTAACTCAGTGGTGTAGTGCTGACCTAGCAAGCTTGAGGTTCTGGATTTAATCTCCAATACCCTCTTCTGACCACACACACACACACCCAAAAAAAGAAAAAAATAATAATTTGGGGGGATTTATGGGTCACAACTACTCAACTCAGCTGCAGTGTGAACATAGCCATAAACAATGGTTGAGCCTGGTTATTTCAACAGATTTTTATTCAGAGACGCTTAAATTTCATATAGTTTTTACCTGTCATGTAATCTTATTATTATTATTTAACCATTAAAAAGAATGTTGAGACAGGAGGATCGCAGGTTCACAGCCAGCCTCAGCAACTTTGTGAGGCCCTTTGCAACTTAGTGAGACCCTGTTTCCAAATAAAAAAATAAAATAGAGCTGAGGATGAGCTCAGAGGTAGAATGCCCCTGGGTTCCATCCGCAGTACCACACACACACAAAAAGATTGTAAAAAACGTGATGGGCTAAATGTGGCTGTAGGCTTCAGTACACACCCTGGTTCCAGAGGGGTAAACTAATAGTTTAGTGACCAGAGCTGCTGCTGACACACCAAGGTAGAGACAGGCAGGATCAGAAGTGAGTACTGAATCCAAGGAGGCAGGCAGTCAGGGATGTGAGAAATCAGTATTTCCTCATTGTTGGTCCAGTTACAAACAGAAGTGGCCCTTCGGGTGACAAGACCAGGAGGCAGGGCTGGGACCTGGGGAGAGGCGCAGGGGAGGCTGGCAGTGCTGGAGCTGGAGTCCTGGCGAAGGGCCCACTGCTTCTCAGGACGGCGCCTGGGACAGGTGCTGGTGGAGGATCTCCTCTGCCCGCTTCAGGTACTCAGCCGCCTTCTTCTTCACACCTTCCCGGCGGGCAGGCGACGGGTCACCTATGGAGACACTGGCTCAACTGAGGTACCTGGGCCCAGTTACCTTCAGATCCCCTGGTCTAGCCCCTTCCAGTTCAAAGAGCACCATCACGTGCCCTTCCCCCTTCCCTGGGACCCAGTGCCTCTTCTCCCATTTTGCAAATAAGAAAACTGAGGACATAATAGATTTTTTTTTTTTTTTGCAGTACCGGGGATTGAACCCAGGGGCGTTCTACCTCTGAGCTACATCCCTGGCCCTATTTTTTATACTTTATTTTGAAACAGGTTCTCACGAAGTTGTGGAGGGCCTCACCAAGTAGCTGAGGCTGGCCGCGAACCCGGATCCTCTGGTCTCAGTCTCCCAAGTACTGGGATTACAAGCGTGCACCACCACGCCTGGCTTCATAATAGATTTTTAAAAATCTGTTTAAGGTTACATGCCTAGTCAGTAAGGAACAAAGACTTCTGATTGGTTAATTGCTTGTTTTTATTTTATTTTAATTTTTTTGGCACTGGGGATTGAACCCAGGAGCATTCCTCTGAGCTACACCTTCAGCCCTTTTTATTTTGAAAAAGGGTCTCACTAAATTGCTGAGGGTCTTGCTAAGTTGCTGAAGATGGCCTCAAACCTGCGATCCCCTTGTCTCAGCCTCCCAAGTACTGGGATTCCAGACACGTGCCACTGTGCCTGGGTAATTGCTTATTTTTTACTTTCCCTTCCTCACTGCTTCATCTAAGACCTCCCACCCTCCCGACCCTACTCACTGGGTACTCCCTGAAGCAGGATGTGCACGCCGTCTCGGTAGCCCTGGAGTGCGGCAGGGTAGGCACCTGCCTTCTCGTCCCGCAGGGCCTGGGTGATGAGCTCCGTGGCCTGGCACAGATAGGCAGGTCGAGGGCTTCCTTCGTCTTCTTCTTCCTCCTGCCCTCCTGGCTCCCAGGGTTCCTGGTCTAACTTTGTGGACTCTATCTCCATGGCTGCCAGCTCACCGGTGTGGGTGGGGCTGGGGCCTGCGCCTTCTGCAGTCAGATAAACAGCACTCAGGTCAGACTGGCCCACGCTTTCCCAAGGCCTGCTGCCCACCCCCCGTCTTCTCTTGGCCATCAGGGTACCAGTCGGTCCCCAGTAGAGGGGAGCAGTACCTGGACAACCCAGAAGTCACTATGATCTATTTAATTGGTGAGGTTTATGTCTTTTTGTAAGTTTTACCTTCTTTCTTTTTTTTGCGGTAGTGGGGATTGAACCCAGAGGCGTTCTATCTCTGAGCTACACCCCTGGCCCTATTTTTTATACTTTATTTTGAAACAGGGTCTCACGAAGTTGCGGAGGGCCTCACTAACTAGCTGAGGCTGGCTGCGAACCCCGATCCTCCAGTCTCGGCCTCCCAAGTACTAGGATTACAAGCGTGCGCCACCATGCCTGGCTAAGTTTTACCTTCTTAATACTTTTTTTGGGGGGTTCTGGGGATTGAACTCAGGGGCATTCTACCTCCGAGCTACACCCCAGACCTTCTAATTTTTTTTTAATTTTGAAACCAGTTTCACCAGGTTGCTGAGAGTCTCACTAAGTAGCTGAGGCTTGCCTTGAACCTGCGATCCTCCTGTCTCAGCCTCCCAAGTACTGAAATTACAGGCCTGCACCACCACATCCTGTTTACTTTCATAATTCTTTAGGTGTGCATTTTAGCTTTCAAGCTCTAGGTCATTGCTCCTATTTCTCTCCTGACTCCAGTTCATCTAGCAAACCAAGAATTTCCTCCACAAAGTTCAATTGAAAGATGCTAGGCCAACTACACAGGCCAAGAGCAGAAATGCTCCAAACCTTAAAATAATCTTAGAATATGAATTCAGAGATGGGTGCAGTGGTGCATGCCTGTAATTCCAGCTATTGGCCGACTGAGGCAGGAGGATCACAAGTTCAAGGCCAGCCCCAACAATGTAGCAACCTTGTCTCAACTTTTTCTGTGTGTGTGGTACAAGGGAGTGAACCCAGGGGCATTCTACCTCCAAACTACACCCTCAACCCTTTATATGTTTTGAAACAGGTCCTTACATTGCTGAGGCTGTCCTTGAACCTGCAATCTTCCTTTCTCAGCCTCCCAAGTACTGGGATTATAATAGTGCACTACCATGCCCAGCTAACCCTGTCTCAAGTTAAAAAATAAAAAGGGCCAGGTGTGGTGGCACACACTTGTAATCCCAGTAGTTGGGAGGATGAGACTGGAGGATCCAGGTTCGCGGCCAGCCTCGGCTACTTAGTGAGACCCTCCGCAACTTAGTGAGACCCTGTTTCAAAATAAAGAATAAAAAATAGGGCTGGGGATGTAGAATGCCCCTGAGTTCAATCCCCAGTACTGCAAAAAATAATAAAATAAAATAAAATAAAATAAAATAAAATAAAATAAAATGGGCTGGGGACATAGCTCAGTAGTAGAGCACCCCTGGCTTTGATTCCCAGTATCACCACAAGAGAGATTACTCACACGAGGAATCTGTAAAATTAACGAAACTGAGCATGGTGGCGCATGCCTGTAATCCCAGTACTTGGGAAGCTGAGAAAGGAGGATTGCAGGTTCGAGGACAGTCTCAGCAAGTAGTGAGACTCTCATCAACCTAGTGAGACCCCGTTTCCAAATAAAAATAAAATAGGCTGGGGGTGTGTAGCTTGGAGGTAGAATGCCCCTGGGTTCAATCCCCAAGTGCCACCAAAAAAAAAAAAAAAAATCAGAATCTCAGGACTGTTTTTTGTTTGTTTGTTTGTTTTTTGTTTTTGTGGTACCAGGGACCGAACCCAGCCAGGGGCATACTACCTTCAAGCTTCACCCCTAGCCCTGTTTTATTTTTTATTTTGAAATGGGGTCTCACTAAGTTTCTGAGGATCTCACTAAATTGCTGAGGCTAGCCTAGAACCTGTGATCCTCCTGCCTCAATCTCCCAAGTACTGGCATTACAAGTGTGTGCCACTGTGCTTGGCTAGGGCAAGGGCTCTTTTTGAGTGCACGCACATGCGCACACGCTGCTGGGGATGGAATCTCGTGCCGTGCACATTCTAGGCCAGTTCTTCACCACTGAGCCACAACCCCAACCCCCTGCAAGCTTTTTTGAGGTCTTGCAAATTCAGCTGAGGACTGCAAATATGAACACAGCGGAGAACAGGTGTTTTTACCTTCCAGGATGAAGGGCTCATTACATCCCCAGGACTGTCTCAGAAGCAGTCAGACATCATCCCTGTAGCTTTCACATGAGGTGGCTAGAGATTGGGGAGTCTCAGGTGAAGAGGCCTCTGACAGGAGGGTACAAGAGCAGCCCCATCCCCAGAGGGAAGGAGGGGGCTTCTCTCTAGCCCCATCCAAGTAGGGAGTACAGTGAGAGCCCTTGAAGAGAAGAGACCCGGGCCTCCTGTGGGAAGGTGGAGGATGCCTCTCCTTCCAGCTGGCGACAGCCCTCCCTGTGTTGCCAGGGAGCAGAGAGCAGAAGAGTTCGTGGGCATCTGAATACCTGAGTTCTGGGGCTTGGTGCATATAATGAAGAGAGACAGGGGTGTTGGCTCCAGGGCAGGGAAAGAGGGCAGTGTCTGAGCACACTGCACTTCTAGCAGCAGGGCGACCAGGCTCTGGGAGTCTTCCTGTGGGCCGAGGAAATGCCTCTTGGGCCCGCCAACCCTGCTTCTAATGCTCTCGGAGGCTGCCATCTGGCTGCAGGGCAGCGTTGGCGAGGGGGCAGAGGTCTCAGATTTACGCGGGCACACTCGGGTTAGCCAGAGGCCCTGCCTCCGTCTCTGCCCCTAAAGACCTCCTGCTGCAGCCCCAGCTCTGTCCACCCAAGCTCCTTACCTTCCTTGGAGAAGGGGTCGAAGAGCGCAAGCTCAGCCTCGGAGAGGGGGCCTCGGGCAGGGGAGCTGGATGCCTCCTCCACGCTGCCGCAGTTAAAGAGAAGATCCAGGGCCTCCTGGGCAGGGCTGGATGGCGGTGGGTCAGCTGAGAACAGACCATTGGGGATTTCTATTTGTATGTGTGTGTGTGGTGGTACTGGGGGATTGAACCTAGGGGCATTCTACCTCTGAGCTACACCCTTGCCCTTTTTAGTTGTTTTCTTTTTTTTTTTTTTTGGTCCTGGGGATTGAATCCAGGGGCATTCTACCTCTGAGCTATACCCCAGCCCTATTTTATTTTTATTTTGAAACAGGGTCTTGCTAAGTTGATGAGAGAGAGTCTCACTACTTGCTGAGGCTCTCTTTGAACCTGCAATCTTCCTGTCTCAGCCTCCCAAGTACTGGGATTACAAGTGTGTGCCACCACACCCAGCTAGTTTTTATTTTGAAACAGTCTCAATACGTTGCTGAGGACCTCACTAAGTTGCTGAGGCTGGCCTTGGACCTGCGATCCTCCTGTCTCAGCCTCCCAAGTACTGGGATTACAGGCAGGTGCCACCATATGCCCACTGGAGATATTAATGCCTATACTTCCCACTGCCCAGCTTTCAAAATGGAATTGCCAGCCAGGCGTGGTGGCACACACTTGTAATCCCAGTACTCAGGAGGCAGAGACCGGAGGATCCGGGTTCGCCGCCAGCCTCAGCTACTTAGTGAGGCCCTCCGCAACTTCGTGAGACCCGGTTTCAAAATAAAGAATAAAAAAATAGGGCTGGGGTGTAGATAGGAGGTAGAACGCCCCTGGATTCAATCCCCGGCACCGCAAAAAAAAAAAAAACAAAGTCCCTCTGCAGGTGAGTGGGAGAGCCGGGACACAGCAGGGTTTGTCACTGACATCACTGAGGAGGGCCCATGAACCCCTGCCTCCCACCCTGGGCCCCCCAGTGCTGGATCCCTCCCCCCACTCCAAAGTACCTGGCACCTCCAACTCCTCCAGGCCTCTCCTTTCCACAGGGAGCGGCTGGGGCAACCGGGGCTCATCCAGGGGTGGTGTGGGGATCAGAGGGGGTGGCAGGATGTGCAGGTCTCTGGACACCTCGGAGGGCCGTGTCACCTCCCCACCCTGCAGGAAAGAAAGACTGGCCAGGGAGGTCACGGGGTGCAGCCCGGTGGGCAGGTGAGCTTGCCAGGCGCTCTCTCGGGAGGTGGGAAGCGCAGGCTCACGTACCCGGAAGAACTCCTTGAGTTGGGGGCTGTTGTTGAGCGCGGGGATGTGCACGGTGAAGCGGAGCAGGTCTTCGGCCCCCTTTCGCCGCTCCTCGATCACAGATGCTTCAAAGCGGCCTGAAGCCCCGGGGACACGGGGCGGGGAGAAGAGCAGTGACCAAGGAGCTTTGGCCCCAAGGCCCACTTTTCCTGCTCCCACCTAGAGGCTCTGGGCAGCTTGCCCGCCTCCTCCCCATTCTCCCGGCAATCTTCCCTGGCTCTAGGATCAATCTCCCTATTCCTTGTTCTTGTTTGTTTTTGTTTTGTTTTGTTTGCAGTGCTGGGGATAGAACAGGGCCTCCTGCATACTAGGCAAGTGCTTTACCACCTAACTGCATCCCCAAACTTTTTTTTTTTTTTTTTTTTTTTGGTGTGTGTACGTGTGTGGTACTGAGGATTCTATCACTGGAGCTATATCCCCAGCCCTTTGTATTTTTTATTTTGAAACAGGTCTTCCTAGGTTGCTGAGAGTCTCACTATTGCTGAGGCTGTCCTCAAACCTGTGATCCTCCTATATCAGCCTCCCAAGTACTGGTATTATAGATGTGCGCCACCCATCCCCACCTCCCCCCTTTTTTTTTTTCCAGTGCTGGGGATTGAACCCATAAGCATCTACCTCCGAGCTATACCCCCAGCCCTATTTTATTTTTTATTTGGAAACAGGGTCTCCCTAAGTTGCCGAGGCTGGCCTCAAACCTGCAATCCTTTTGTCTCAGCCTCCCAAGTACTGGGATTACAGGAGTGTACCACCATACCCAGCTTAT
>PVJS01044502.1:0-16629 GCA_004027185.1 Glis glis
CCGCAGGTAGTCCCACCTAGCCTCAGGAGGGCTGTGATAGGTAGTTACCTCCTTCCGAGCTCACAGACGACAGGTGCCTCTACCTATGATAGATCACAGGGGGTCGTGGTGCCACACCCTACTAATTGCGAACTTCCTGTATTGCCTCTACTATAAAAGAGAGATGTGGCTTTCTAATAAACAAGTTCTTGCTAGACTTGAAAAAAAAAGAATTTCTGGGTTTATATATTGAATTAGTTATTCTAGTAAAACACCCAGTGTTTTACTAGAATAAAGTGAATTCTTTAGCTCAGGAGAAAAACTGTTAAAGGCTTAAGATTTCTTCCCTTTTTACTGATGCAGCATGTTACTGTTGTTGCATTTTGGAATATAAATGCATTGATGCAAAGTTCATTGGCATTGCTCTACTTGACGATTAGGCTGGCACTGAAATTAGTTGGCTCTGTCCTTTGAAGCAAAGGTAAACACCAATCAAAACTGCTTTGAAATAATCTTAATGATAGTGTCATATGTAAGAATCACTCTAAAAAATTACTACAAAAAGAGGCAAAGGCAAGTGAAATTGGAGATAGAAGCAATTTTTAATTTTAGAATGTGAGAATATTAAATACTATCCAAGTGACATTTTAGCATAGATTATGTTCATAGGACTTTTGTCAGTTTAATTATGATAAGCCAAGAAAAAATATCTCTTTAAAAACTCCAACATCACATATAGTAGGCAAGCAGTTTGTCAATGAATGTATTAAAACTCTATTCTCTCCATGCTTTTTCTTACTATGTGAACATGAAACCTTTTAAAAATATGTATAGTATGAACATCATAAAAGTCAAGGTCAAATGTAAAAGTTAACAATCTCTAAATGAATTTTTGAACATGCTTCATATGCCAAACAAATGTACAAGTATTAAAATTAATCAAAAAATCATTGTGGCAGTTTTCATTATTGCCACAAATAGAGCGCTATTCAAAGAGAACCGACTCTTGTTGCAAGCTAACCATGTGCCATTGACACCAGAAATGTTTTCAATAGTGTCCATGTAACTATCTTATCATCCTTATGTGGTAGCTATTAATAACTCCAGAGAGAGGGGAAAATTGCCTGACTTGCCCGAAGTCAAGCATCTAACATCAGAGACTTTGAATTCAAATAAGATTGGTGTAACGTAACGCTCAATAGGTATACAATACATTCTTTTGCTCAAGAAATGAGAAATGTGGGGTCTGCTTGTGTGACAGGAATATAAACAATTCACACTTTTCTTTCTCGATTAAGGAGAATCTGACTCTCTGCTCAATTGGTCTCTTCATTGTTTAGAATCGAGATAATGATTGACTAGGAAAATTAAGAGTCACAAAGTGACTTTATCTTGTATATTTTGATGGAAAGTCACAGGTAAGGCTTTTGCCTGAGAGGGCACTGGAGAGAAAAGAGAAGAAAATGTTTGGCTCAGAATAAGTCGATGAAGATATCTGATTCATCCTTCTTGTTTACTCCCTGCATCCATCCAAGCACCAAATTTTGCCAATACTCACTGTACTCTGAATCTACCCCATTGATGAGGTAGAATAGAAAAGATGGAAATATTAGGCAGAAAGGAGACATTGGGAAAATATAGATTTAAAAATTTGAAAGTTCATAATCTAACTCCACCCTATAGGGTGTGTTCAGTCAGGCAGAAGCCTTAATGAGTCCACACCCTTAATTACTTGGCTCCTCTGCACACCTGAGATGCTTAATGTAAATAGGGTGGGTGAGGAGGACTAATGTCAGACCCCACTGCCTATCTGTTGCCAAGGAAACTGGGGACTAAGAGGAAGTCCTGCCCTCTACTGTGCAACCCTACCTACCCTATCCTATAAAAGAACTGAGAAAGCAGGCGCTCTCTCTCTTGCTTGCTTGGATGGATGGACGTGCGCAGAGAGACTCACTCTTCCCTTCTTGAGATGACCCCCAACCTGTATCCCCATGTTTCTTAAGTTAATTAAACCTTTGCCTTTTTCTGATGGCACATGTTGAAATTCTTATTCATCATGCAGGCCAAGGACCCAGAGAATTAGCGTGTCTCCCCATGACACCACCACTTTCCTGGGTATGATATAGTTTCCTAACTAGTTTCTTAAATTCACTTTTGCCTGTACCTCAATGCATTCTCCATGGTAAAAAGTGATTTTGGGGAAATTACTGGGAATTGAACCTAGGGGCATTCTACCTCCAAGCTATACCCTAGCCTACCCCCTTTTATTTTTGAAAAAGAGTCTTACTAGGTTGCTGAGAGTCTTGCTACATTGCTGAGGCTGTCCTAGAACCTGTAATTCTCCTGTCCCAGCCTCCCAAGTACTAAGATTACAGGTGTGTTCCACTGCACCCCACTGCAAAGTGATTCTTTAAAGACACATCTATTTGTGACAGTTCACTGTACATGTTCTTCAAAAGATGCTCATACTACAAGGATAAAATATAAGATTTTTAATGTGGTCATGCAGAATTTACAGGAGTTGACCCCTGCCTACCATCCTGCATGTCATTTACAGAGGCTCCTTTACATAATTCATTCCCTCAAAGTACAGTCATCATGTGATATTTTACCACAGATCTCCACAAAGGCTATTCTTTTTGCCCTTCCCCATCATTTTCTAGAAACTTGTACATATTTGTGTAATTTACTTAAAAATGCCTTTGCAAATGGCCTAAACTAGGTTAGATATCCCCCTTTATGTGCTCTCTTTATATCCCAAACTTGCTCTTCATAGTATTCTTGACCACTGTAATAATATAAGAAAATTTGTAGCTGTATAATTAGGCTCTTAAACTTGTCTTTTCAGTTAGTATGTGAGTTTGATAAGGGTAAGAACCACATTTGCATCATGTTGTCTGTTTCTCCAGTGCCTTGCAGAGAGTGGACAATTTGGTACAAATTTGTCCAATGAACATAAACTATTATTATGAGTGATACCAACAATAGGATTGTTCCCTATATTCCACTGCAATATCTGCTTATACTGACTTGCAGCTCCCTCAATCAAGAATATCTGCTTTCATAGATTTTATGGTCTCTTTCCTTCTGCTGGAATTCTTTTGAAGACCACAATTCCTGTAAATTCCTCCAAGTATCTCTAGAAAAATCACTGTTTCCTGAGATTCATAAGTCAAACTACAATGAATTAAAGGAATGAGAGGACAGTTGTCACTTGAAATAGTTTGGTTGAAGAATCCATGGCGCAGCAAAGGGCCGTATTAGGGGAAGCTGCCCTGGAAATGTAGCAGTAATTTGGATGTGGCATGTTCCATAAGAAATGACGGGGTTTATACTGAATGAGCCATAATAAGCAGCTCCTTGGAGAACACACAATTTATGGAAATGCTACATCTGCAAGTAACTCCAACCCCATCTCGTATTAACCACCCTACCCTTCCTGTCATAATGTTAACAGCACTGAACCTCCATCATACATATGTATAACAGAGTGTGACATTTTTCTCATTGACATGATAAAAAATAGTTTTAAGACAATCAGGAGCTTATCATATTTACAAAATACATTTTCGAAGTATGAAATGATGAAAAAGAATAGGCTAACTCTTTGATAACTGTTAAAATTTCTTTTCTTAAAATTGAAAAAGTTTTTAACTACTATTATACAACATTCTATTTCTCTACAGTGATATCCAGGTCATAGAATATTTATATTAGGGGAGAGAAATGTTGTTTTTGTCTAATGGGTACAGTGTACTAGGTACTTCTGTTATTAATTCAATTTTTATCCCATTATGTCTATAGCCTGTAGGTGCACAACTGTCAGCTTTCTTTTACATTATAAATTCCTGATGGGCAAGAAGGGTGCCAGCATGAATGAAAGTGTTTGGACTAAAGTTTAAAAAGGTCAGAGTCAATAACTTATTTATCAAAATAGAGTCTAAAATGGTTTCTTAAAAGCAAATATAGCATTAAACTATGCCATTTGACAAGTTTACCACTTTCCTTGACCATTCCCCTCACCCATCCATCACCTCCATGCTACACATTGTTTTACTTATAATTGGATTGGATAGTAGTAAAACTAATTAATAATGATTATAAACCTACTTATTTACTGCTCAGGACTTGCGTGAGTTCAGGATCAGGCTATATTGGGACTTATTTGATACTGAAGTCTGATTCAAAGAATTAAACATGAGATAACTGATAGTAAAATGGTCCCAGTCTATGTGTGTGTACATGTGCCTATGCTAGCATGTGTGTGGGTATAGAGAAACTTGAAAGATAAGTTTGACATATATCCTAATTGAATTTTTAAAAGTATTTATGAATATATGACAAACCTTTTTTATTTTAATTTTGAGAGCCTGAGGCACTCAACTAAGGTTATAGTGCGGAACACATTCAGCCACACTTAGTAGCTCAGATTACAAGGAGGTTTCATGCCTCTTAGTCCAATCATCAAATTAGAAAACTCATTGATTCCAAAAGTTGAGAAACTCTTTACATAATATCTCATAATGTACATTTATCCCCCAAAATGCACTTAACCTATAGCAATGCATTACTTTGAAAGTCTGAGAATGGTAACCTTTTCTAGAGCATAACATTTCATTATTTATTTAGATACCAAATCCCTCATCACATTCTCCGAGCTGATGTATATTAGTTCACAAGGAAATTTTACTCAGCCATAAAGAACAAAATTGTGTCATTTGCAGGAAAATGGATGGAACTAGAGAATATTATGCTGAGATCGGCCAATCTCAGAAAGTCAAGGGTCATAAGTTTTCTTTCATATGTGGAAGCTAAAAAAAAAATAGGGGAAAAAAAGGGGAGACTTCAGTTAAATGCAGAGAGAGGACAGTAGAATAGTGGAGTGGGTTAAGGGAGAGAGATGAGGAGGAACAAAAGGAGGATTGAGAAAGGAAATAGCTCACATAATGTTATGTCCATATATAAAGGTGTCACTACCAATCTCACTAACAAATATGGGGAGGAAGAAGGAGAAAGCAGGGTGAGACCTGGAGGGAACCCCCCCACAGGATGGGTACATGGATGTTCATATCACTTTGAACCGCACAATGATGTAAAATTACAACATACCAGTAAAAGTATCAAAAACATATATGTGTCCTCAAATTAAAAAGAAACATGTGAGTGATATGACTAAAATAGAACTCATGTGTTAACCCATCATGTAAACAAAGAAAGCTTATGGAATTATGCCTGAAAAATGATTAAACTGAAGAAGACTCATTTAATTTAGTTCATTTAATTTACTTTGGTTTTTTCCCTACCATCATGAATGAATCTGAAACATCACCTAGTTGTTACCCCATAACAGCAAGTGAACTTTGAAATTGTTGAAGTCATAATCCTAGTTGTATCATTTCAGATATAGAAGGTTGAACTTAATTCAGAAGTTTGGCTTTAAAGCAGACTAAATTTTACTAAAATGATTTAGCTTGTGGTCATCTTTAAAAGCAACCTTTAGAGATATTTTAAACTGTCATTCTTTAGTGACTTATTTTTGCTGTTTCTTCCCCCCCAGTGGATTAATGGTAATAACCGGCTGATGGACATCCACCATTGTTTTGGGTTACTCTGCATGTGAATAGTACTCAGTGTAGGGAATCCTGAATATCAGGAGGCAAAAGCTCCTCATACACAGGAGCCAAATATTGGAGATATTTATCTGCCTAGCCTCTCTTGGATCCAAACACTTGCTCCTGAACTTTAATTGGAAGGTACTGATGTGAACAGATGAGAATCACACAGCATCCATTCTGGCCGCTTGTCACAAAGGTAGGTGCGTCCTCTCTCCATGCAAGAACTGAGCAGTCCTTGATACAGCATCCAGGATCCAGAGGCACGTGGCATCAGTGGTATACTTGATGTTGATGTGGCTATGATGTCTGTTTTCAGCTGTGAGAACAGTTGGTGGCAGGGCATAATAAAATTGCAAGTTGTTTCTTGCTGATTAGCCTTAAACCCAGGCTGTCCAGATCTTCCATGACTTCCCACAACTGGCCATAGAATTCTTTGTAACTTTTTACAACTGCTTTGCTACTAATAGCCACAGTTGGTTTTTCCTTAAATTAAGATGTTGACCCAATATATTTGTAATTGAATAAAATAAAAAGAAGAAAGAGAAATAGGGAGACTGGTCCTGCACATTATTACAGGTATTACAAAGCCTGCCTTTTTATTTGGCTTGACTTCATAAGATATTAAAGTTCTTAATGGTGACTGAAATCTGGGGCAAGACTGATCATACCTGGTGGTGACAGTTTGGGAGGAGGGGTCTATCAACCTTATATAAGGATTGAGGAGACAACGTTTTTACTGAGCACACATTACTCAATTTTATCCTTCATTTTATATCTTATTTTTATTTGTTGAATAATGAAAACTAAAGTCCGAAAATACTTTTAATTAATAAAAATTTAAACAGACTTTACTTTGCAAGCATCGGAAAGAAAATTATAGAGTATCTGGTTTAGTAAACAACACACAAGCACACACACGCATAAGCACTAACACATCCACCCAGGGAGACCATTTTATTGACATCTATGTGAACAAAGCGATTAGCACTAAGGACTCCCTTATGACCTCTAATTACTAAGGACTACTTCAATAAGAAGCTCTAATCTACAGCGAACAATATCAAGAATTCAGAGAACTCTAGATCAGTTAAAATAATTTAAACCAGCATGGTTTCACCAAGGGAATGTTAAAAATCCTTGAAATCTGGGAAATAGTCCAGAGTCCAACCTAGAAACTCTGACTTTGAAACATTACTACTGAAAGTACAATATTTTCACCTAATATGTAAATGTGTCTTAATACAGAAGATTTGGCTGAAATATTTGAATAGCATGTTCTCAAAATACTCCCTGAATACCTTTGCTCTTGGATTTTCCTTATCACAAGCATTTTTGAAGATGACAGTAAGAGTTGCTAAGATTAGATCAAAGAAAAAACAGAAAAAATGAGTGCTTAATAAAAATTTGATAATGATGGGGCTTAATATTTGGAATATTTGTGATTACAGACATATTTAACACTTTGATTACAACCAAATATTTATTTAAAAAAGAAAAAGGTAAATACAACTTCATGAAGATCAAAAATATGAATGTCTTAACAAGCATCATCAAGAAGGTAGTAAAAAGGGGCACACACCTATAATCCTAGCAGTTGGGAGGCTGAGACAGGAAGATTACAGGTTTGAGGCCAGCCCTGGCAACTTTGTAGGGCCCTCAGCAATTTAATGAGACACTCTTTCAAAATAAAAAAAAATAAAAAGGGCTGGGGTATAGCTCAGATGTTGAATGCCCTGGGTTCTATCCACAGTAACACACACACACACACACACACACACACACACACACACGCACCCCGAAGATTGGAGAAAATATTTGAAAACCATACATCTGATAAGAACTTGAATTCAGAACAATTTGCTCTTATGATTTAATAATAAAAGAAAACACAATCTTAAAGTGAGCAAAGAATTTGAATAGACATTTTTCTAAAGAAGATGTACAAATGAACAGAAGTTCAACACCATTAGTTATAAGGGAAACGTAAAACAAAATCACAATGATTTTATATATATATATGATATATATGATATAATGATATATACATATGATATGACATATATATATATATATATGTATATATATATATATATGTGTGTGTGTGTGTGTGTGTGTGTGTATTTTTTTTCAGTACTGGGAATTGAACTCAGGGGCATTCTACCTCCAACCTACACCCCCAGCCCTATTTTTTTATTCTTTATTTTGAAACAGGGTTTCACTAAGTTGTGGAGGGCCTCACTAATCCTCCAGTCTCAGCCTCCCAAGTACTGGGATTACGAGTGCCCGACTGAGATATATTTTTATATCCATTGGAACTGATAAAACTAAAAAGTGACAATTATACATATTGATAAGAATGTGGAGAAGTCAGAACCCTCACAGTAGGAATATAAAACAGTGCAGTTTGGGAAAAAATTTGGCAGCTCCTCAAAATGTTAAATATAGAGTTCCTAAGACCCAGCATATGTACCCTAGAGAATTAAAAACACAGAAACTTGAACACAAATGCTAATAACATTGCTCCTAATGTTAAAAAAAACAGAAAAATTCAGAGATCCATCAACTAATAGATGTATAATAAAATGTGGCACATACATATAGTGGCATATATTATTCAACAATGAGAAGAAATGAAGCACTAATACCTGCTACAGCATGGGTGAGCCTTGAAAACATACTGCTAAGTGAAAAAACCTGTCACAAGACGACATCTTGTATGGTTCCATTTATACAAAGTGGCCAGAATATAGAAATCTATAGAGACAGAACAGGAATCTGTAGAGATTAGTGGTTGCTCAAAGCAGGCAGTGGAGGGGATATAGAAAGGACTATAATAGGTATGGGGTTTCTTTGTGGGATAATAAAAATATTCTAAAATTAGATGATAGTAATGAATGCACAACTCTGTGAATATACTAAAAACCAGTGAATTATACACTTTAAAAGGGTAAGTTTTATGCTGTATAAACTATATGTCAACAAAACTGTTATAAAAATATCAAATATCTAAATGTTCCAAAAGCCTTTTCTTTTCAAAGTCCATTACAATTGAAAATTTCCTGACTTAGAACAGAGATTGTTCTGTGGATCAGGAACAATAAAACAAGTAAATTAAACTGTATGCTAAGGAGAGGAAGTAGCAAATTCCTTTATGTGAGTGATAATAGCCCTGCAAGGAAACAAGGAGGACTTCTCACCTGAATAAGGGAGACCTGAGCTCCCTCAGGACAGGCAAGGATCGTCACCACGGTGAGTAACTCAAGCCACACAAATGGAAAGGCCATATTTGGATGTAGGTATCTTTATTCCTTTAATTTTACTTTGTCTGTCATCTATCTGTCTATCCTGCTCTGTGTTTTATCTCTTTCAATTTTCATTGTTATATTTCTTGTAGTGAACCTTTTAAATGTGATTAAATATATCTTGATCTCCTAGTTTTAATAACTTATGTTGAAAAGCACTCTCAGCTACAAAATCATATGTTGCTTGCTTGTGGTATTTATATATATGCAATATTTATATACATATGCTATATATATCTACATATATATATATATATGCGTATATATACACATATGTGTATATATCTTGTAGCTCGGAGTGTGTGGCATGTCTGTAATCTTGATACTTAGAAGGCTGTGGCAGGAAAATCACAGGTTTGGGGTCAGTGTGTGGTAATTTGGGGAGACCCTGTTGCAAAATAAAAAGGGGCTAGGGATGTAACTCAGTGCTAGAGCAGTCTTGGGTTCAGTTCCCAGTACAAAAGAAAGAAGAAATAAGGAAAGAAAGAAAAGAAAAGGAAGGGAAGGGAAGAGAAAAAGGAAAAGAAAAGAAAAGAAAAGAAAGAAAAGAAAAGAAAAGAAAAGAAAAGAAAAGAAAAGAAAAGAAAAGAAAAGAAAATCTAGCTCAAAAATGCATCCTATGAGGATCACAAAGAAATGCCTCCAAGAGTTAGGCAGGTAACTTATTAGAAAGAGACAACATATTTACATGTGTGTTTTACAAAACTATTCTGTCAATAAGTAGACTGGAATGTAATTTCAATGTCATATTTAAACTGGGAATTATAAGAGTACCTACCTATAATAGTTGTCAATCTCTGTGTAGAAATTATCCCAATAATTAGTGGTGTAGAACATAATTTATCATCTCACGGTTCCTATGGGTCATCTCCCGAGTGTGGCCAAGCTGGACCCTCTCTCCTCTGACTCATTTTCTCTCTCAAGGCTGCGATCAATGAGTTGACTGCAGCTTGCCTGGAAAAGGATATTTCTGAGCTCATTCACATTATTGTTGGTAGAACTCAGCTCTTCACTGATTATTGGACTGAAGCCTCAGTTCCTTCATGCCTATTGGCCAAAGGCTGCCTTCAGTTTCTTGACACACAGATTTCTCTTCAAGACAGTTTATAACATGACATCTGACTTCTCTGCAAGAAGCAAGTGAAAGAAACCAAGAAAGCAAGCAGGAAGCCACAGTCTTCTGTAACCTAATCTTGGAACAAACATTCCATCACTTTTGCTGTATTCTCTTTTGTTACAACTAAGTCACATGGTCCAGCCTGTACTCAAGGATGGGGATTGCACAGAGAGTGAATAAGAGGAGATGGGGATGGTCAAGGGCCGTAAACACTGCCTTACAGAATTTGCTGGAGATTCAATAAGCTAACATCTGGAAAGTACAGTGCCTGGATGTGGTAAGCACTGTGCATTGAATTTTATTATCTGTGATTAAGGCTGACTAAAGGCAATGGAGAAAGATCCTGTTGGAGGAAGAGAATACATGTCCCACTTTAAAGCACTTAAGTACATATATTATTTTAAAAATACTCTGTCCAATGAAATACATCTAGATGATATTTTCAGTAGTTGTAGGTGCACCCTATGATTTCTGGCCAAGATAATATGACTGTCTAGTAATAAAAACTACTCTGGTTCCTAATTTCTAAGATAAATATTTAAGCATTTAAAAAATTTTTAGTTTAAAACAACTTTAAGTTTTCAGATATGGTACAAAAATAATAAAAAGAACTCCAGTATATCCTTCATTAGTATTTCAGCATTTTTTCTATTATTTCTCTCTCTCTCTTCCTCTCTCTCCCTCTTTCTCTCTTTGTGTATGTATATATACACATATATACATACAGGATGGGGATTAAACAGAGAGTGAATAACAGGAAATAAGCATGATCAAGGGCCATTTTATATATATATATATATATATGTTTGTATATTATATATATGTATATTATATATATATGTATATTATATATACATATATATGTATAATTTTTCTCTATCACCTGAGAATAAATTAAAAACATAATGACTCTATTATCCTTTAATAGTTCCTAAACATTGACTTTTCCTACATAACTACAATATAACCATCAATATCAGTAAATTAGCAATGGTGCATTAAATTATCACTTAATTTTTAGACCCCACTCAAACTTTGTCAATTATCCTGATAAAGTTCTTTATATATCCAGGATCACAAGTTGAATGTAGTTGAACACTGCCTTTGAACATACCAAAGATGCTTTTAGCTTGCAGAAAACATTAAGGCATGAGGTCACACACAAAAACTACTGGAAAACTCATGTGTCTACCATAAAAACTAAACACTTCTAGATATTCATTGCTCAATATGGTAGCCACGAGCCACAGTGGATATGGCTACCATGGTGAACGATACTTGAGAAGGGAACAATAAAATGTGCCTCTGCTGAACACTGAGTTCAATATTCACTTTATCTCTGACACCCTCTTCGTAAGCATAAAGAAATTGCTTCTTTCTCACACTCTAAACCAACTAAGAATTATGATCCCATTCTATAAAATTCTGGTAATGATTCCCAACATAATCCCAAACTGCATGATTTTACATAATGTAATTGAGGACATCTATTTTGGGATTCCCAACACAAAGCACAGGTTCAGTGATTTCCTAAAAAGATTCACAGCACTCAAAGGCAGTTGTACTCCTAACTATAGTTTATTAGAGAAATCAGCAAAGGAAAAGACTGATTTGGTACTGCCTTGTGTATTTGCTCCTTCTTCCAGAGATAGGCAGTGTTCCTGCCCAAGTAAGCTCACTTAAAACTCAGAATCCAAGGGTTTTATTATGGGCTAAGTTATCTAAACAGTCCACTGGGGGATGAGCTACAACTTGAAAATCTTGGACTCTCAAAAGAAGAAACAATGTGATTTGCCTTTAATCACATTGTATGCAGTCTAAGCAGGTTGAACAACAAAATTTGCAACATGCAAATAATTTTATACCCATGGAATATTTCACAAGCCAGCACAGCCAAGGCTGGAAGCCCCTTCTTTTTTCTTTTTCTTTCTTTTTTTAAATCAATATTTATATCATTTGACCTTCAATTTGCTTAATGAAAATCCTTCAAAATTAATTTTATAAAGACAAAAATTAAGCCAGAAGTATCCTTCAGGGAATTTTTTCATGGCTAAATAAAAGAATATCAGTGATCAAAAATCATTCTTAGCTGGGTATGGTGCCACATGCCTGTAATCCCAGTACTTAGGAGGCCCAGACAGGAGGATTGTAGGTTCCAGACCAGCCTTGGCAAGTTAGCTAGACTCTCAGCAACCTACTGAGACCGTGTTTCACAATAAAAAGTAAAAAAGGCCTGGGGTGTTGAAAGTAAAATGATCCTGAGTTCAAGCCCCAGTTACACACACACACGCACACACACACACACACACACACACACGCACATAATCACTCTTGATGAGAAAGCATGGCACTTTGATTCCACATACCACACCTAGAACCATTAGATAACACTGTCTTACTTGTTTGAATTAACACAAACCCACTTTTATAGCCCAGATTATCTATTATCATTTCTTTCCCATGTAGACACTGTCTTCAAATCTGGAAGTATGAACTACCATGCATGAAAGTGTAAGAAACATTCTTTAATCATCAGCTATACTTTTTGCCAAAGAATAATATTTACTCACAATTTTATAACTTCTTCTTAACTGTATTAAACATAAAAAATCAGTTGAAGAATACTAATTTTAAAAGGATAAACCTTGAATTTCCTCTCTTCTAATAGCTGTTTCTTCAAATGAGCACTTGTAATATAACGAATTGTAATATAACAAATTGTAATATGTTTTAAATTCACTGGGAAATACCATGAACAAAAGTCATAATTTTGGTTTATCACATTTTTCTAAAATAAGCTTACCTCCTTTTAAAATCCTAATTTCTATTTATCAAAATAATTTTGGAAATTGAGGTTATGTCATGTTGTTTGGGCTCAAAAAATTATAATGCCAAAAATAAATCTGAAGTCTTTAAGCAGTGAATTAAAGTACTTTTCAGGGAGAGACAATAAGAAACTTAAAAGATCACTTATGTCTGTAGGGGGTAAATTGTCCTTGAAAGAAATAAAGGAAGCATAAGGAGGAATTTATAATATATCTCTTGGGTTCAACAATATTAATTTGTCTTAACCATCTTTGAAGTCCTGAGCACAGTGGTACTTTTCTAGGTGTATTTTAATTAGGGTGATACTGTCTCAATAAGCCACACAGCATTCAGCAGAGAACAAGCCATTATCCAAAACTATTTGCCGTGGCATATATTACAATTGGAAATTAATAAATCAGTGCCCATATAAGAACAAAAAGTATAGTATTTGAAAAAAATTTAAAAATTATTTCAATCATAGTTCACAATTCCCTCAATATTTTTTTTTTTTTTTTGCGGTACCGGAGATTGAACCCAGGGGCGTTCTATCTCTGCGCTACACCCCCAGCCCTATTTTTTATACTTTTAGTTTGAAACCGGGTCTCACAAAGTTGTGGAGGGCCTCACTAAGTAGAGAGAGAGAGAGAGAGACAGGGAGAGAGAGAAAGAGAGAGACAGGGAGAGAGAGAGAGAGAGAGAGAGCTGAGGCTGGCCGCGAACCCCGGATCCTCTGGTCTCCGCCTCCCAAAGTACTGGGATTACAAGCGTGCGCCACCATGCCCGGCTCAATAATTTATAACATATATCATACTTGTAGAAAAAAAACACTTTGTGAGAAGAGAAAAGGAAGTATTTTTCCATTAGTGTTTTAACTGTTAAAATTTTATATCAGTATCGGTTTTCAAGAAACTAGTTGTTGTGACTGCTTCTCACCCCCAAAAGTCCCATCTTTTTCATCATTTTAAGTATTTAATCATCCTCACTTGTGGATAAGCCATCTGCTAGAAGCAATAATTTTAGGAACAATGTCCCAAAACAGCTTCCCATAGATAGCTGCTGGCAGCTCTGGCATTTGGGAGCATAATCCTTTTAAATTGAAATCTGCCCTCATAGGTACAGGTTTCCAGATCCTCGGAGCATCATGAGTTCTTTATATTTGTGATGAAGGTCAAATTAGAGTAAAGGACGTTGAAGCTTATATTCAGATGATCTTTCTGTTAGATCATAAAATATGCTGAGAATCTTAATTAAAACCTTGCACGTGTGACTTGGCCACAAAGTACAGAGCAGGGGTGGAGGCCTAGACTGAAACACCTTTGTTCTCATTGTAAAACTCACTTAAGTTGTGCGAGGTGAAAGGAGTGTCCCAAGTGATTTCTAAGATTTTCTCAATATTAAAGATATTATGGCTTACTTTTTTATATTTATCATGCTAAATAAGAGAATATAAGGATCTAAATCCAAATATTTTGTAATATACACAAACCTAACATTTGACCATTAGAATGGATTTAGATCTCTAAAATTCAATATATTTCAATAAATTTATTTTGATATAAACTCAGTAGAAAAATATCTACATTCATCAAGCAGAAGTTTACTGAAAATACATGAATACTGTGCTTTCTGACTCAGAACTAATCAAAGTTCATTTCTGGTACTCTTAAATTCCAAAGGAATATGAAATGCATATAATAGAACAGAATATCTACAAGCAAAGTATGCCTGTGGTCCTTGATTACTATAAATATCATCGATTTTACTTCAAAAAGTATTGAAAAAACTCTATTTAAAAGCAAAAATACTTAAGGATGATGAAACTAACATTGATCCTCTGCTTTTGACTCTTTGCTGATTTGCTTATTTTAATTACAGCCCAAATCATGTAAAAGAGAAACTTTTCAATTGTCACAAAATAATTGCATATAATGGTTGTAATATTCTTCTGCAAATATCCACTTCAGGTTTTGACATCCTTATAGTGAGAGCAAGTTATACGGATGAATATTACAATGATATATGTAGGAAAAAAAGTTTTAGAAAGTCCAAATGTCACTACTCCAAATGCAATGGTGGGAGAATTTAACTAATTTTGGTTTTTCAAATTATTAACTGACTCTGTTTTCCAGAATATTTTATCAATTTTCATACTATAGAAATATGAAAATAAGGGCCGGGCGTGGTGGCTCACACTTGTAATCCCAGTACTTTGGGAGGCAGAGACCGGAGGATCCGGGTTCACGGCCAGCCTCAGCTCTCTGTCTCTCTGTCTCTCTCTCTCTGTCTCTCTCCTTAGTGAGGCCCTCCGCAACTTCGTGAGACCCGGTTTCAAAATAAAGTATAAAAAATAGGGCTGGGGGCGAAGCGCGGAGGTAGAACGCTCCTGTGTTCAATCCCCGGTACCGCAAAAAAAAAAAAAAAATATGAAAATAATCTCCATGTGACAAGAATGTTATATATAGGTGGCTTCATAGGATGTTTAGCAATAAACATTATAATTAATGTATTATACATGCCATTTTTCTTCTTATGGACAATATCTAACCTAATACTTTGCATATACAAATATATACTAGTTTTACATGTATTATCTTCTCTTTAGATTTTTATTAACTA
This sequence comes from Glis glis, assembly GCA_004027185.1. NCBI lineage: Eukaryota > Metazoa > Chordata > Mammalia > Rodentia > Gliridae > Glis > Glis glis. Next base: position 15,438 of record PVJS01044502.1, read on the forward strand.
CAAACAAATGAAATATTTAGAAAGTCGGGAAGATCAAATAATATCATCTGTATAATTCTGATAGAAAAAAACACTTTCCTCCTTTGTTAATCTTATATAGACATTTATGATTTGAATATGGACAGTGTACTCCAAAGGCCCACATGTTAAAGCCTTGGTCCCCAAGGTGGCACTATTGGTTGATAGTATGGAATTTTAGGATGAGGGTGGCTCTTGTGATCTAGTTCCTTAGATCATTAGGGATTGTGGGATCCACCCACACCCCCTGCCTCTTCTGGACCCAGATGTAGACACTTGCTTGCTCCTGATGTGCCCTCCAACGATTACTACCCACCATGCACCCCGAAGTGATACAGTCAAGGGTCCAGCCCTTGCTAAGCCTTGCTACACTAGACTCTGAACCTCCCAAACTACAAACAAGAAAGTTTGCAGCCTCAAACATTTCATTGCAGCAAAACAAAGTTAGCTAATACATACTGGGAAGAATATCTTCTAGCCTCTCTCCAATTTCTCATTCACTCCTGATCTTGGAAAGATTAATGATTTAGCTGTTGATTGGGGGCAGGAGCAGTATACATGGCTTAGCCTTTTCTATTTCAGAGGATCTATAGTGAAGACATTAACATTCTCTGCCCCTCCATTTTGTAAGCTTACCATGAGAGAGTTTTCATCTGCAAAATGAAAAGCATGCATGACTGGGTGGGCACTTTCAATTTAGACAGAAAGAATGAAAAGACCAGGAGGTCTAATTAAATAGATGTGTTGTTTTATTTTCATTACTCCTGAGCCTTAGTTTTCAGTTATTTTGGGCCTCAGGAAACAAAGATTTGAAAACCACAAAGATTTCATCAAAAATTCAGGGCTATGGTCTGAATGCCCCCCCAAATTTATGTCCCAAAACCTCAATGTCATCATGGTGGTATTTAGAAATGGGGTTTTGGGAGAAATGATTATGTCATGATGGCCCTGCCTTCAAGATGGATTAATGTCTGATAAAAGTGCTGGAGAGAGGCCAGGCGTGGTGGCGCACGCTTGTAATCCCAGTATTTTGGGAGGTGGAGACCGGAGGATCCGGGTTCGCGGCCAGCCTCAGCTCTCTCTCTCTCTCTCTCTCTCTCTACCTAGCGAGGCCCTCCGCAACTTCATGAGACCCGGTTTCAAAATAAAGTATAAAAAAATAGGGCCGGGGGTG
>PVJS01044503.1:0-16626 GCA_004027185.1 Glis glis
ACGAAGTTGCGGAGGGTCTCACTAAGTAGAGAGAGAGAGAGAGAGAGAGAAAGAGAGAGTGAGAGAGAGAGAGAGAGAGAGAGAGAGAGAGAGAGCTGAGGCTGGCCACGAACCCGGATCCTCTGGTCTCCGCCTCCCAAAGTACTAGGATTACAAGTGTGCGCCACCATGCCCGGCTTGAGCAAATAATTTTTACAGTTGACACTAAAATCAAGTTCCATGAAAAGAAAAACTGATGAATTAGACTTCGTTAAAATTAAAAACTTTTGCATTGAGAAAGATCCTGTTAAGAGAATTGAAAAGGCAGGCTACAGATTAAGAGAAGATATTTGCAAACCACATATCCATCAAAGGACTAGTATCTAGAATACATAAAGAATTAAAGAACTCTGAAAACTCAACAACAAACTCAAATCATTCATTTAGAAAATGGGTAAAAGAGATGAAGAGATATTACATTGAAAAAGATAGACAGGTGGCAAATAAATGCACAAAAGAACTCAACATCATAAGGCCAGCAGAGAAAAGTGAATTAAAACTATGCTGAGTTATCACTACACACCTAAAATTAAAAAAATAGTGACAATATTAAAAACTGGGCAAGGATGCAGAGAAACCGGATCACTTAAACATTGTTGTGAATAAAAATGGTATAGGCTCTCTGAAAAACACTTTGGCAGTTTCTTAAAAACTAAGTTAGCAACTACCATAGGAGCCAGTGATTGCACCCTAGACATTTGTTCCAGAGAGTGAATACTTCTCTTCACACAAAATGCTGTGCATGGATATTCATATCAACTTAATTTGTTCTGCACCAAAGCTGGAAACAAGCCAGATGTCCTTCAGTGTCTGATTGGTTAAGTGAACTATGGAACAACTATATCATAGAACATTACTCAGCAATAAGAAAGAATGAGCTACTGTTACCTACAAAACCTTGTATGAATCTAGAGAATTATGCTGAGTGAGAAAAAAGCCAATCTCAAAGGTTGTGTACTGTATGATTCCATTTATACAATAATCTCAAAATAACAAGATGACAGAAATAGAGAACAGACTAGTGGTTGCCAGGGTTAAGGGGAAGGAAGGTGTTTATAAAAGGATGCCACACAGGGACTTGTGGTGATGGAAGTTCCTCTATCTTTCCTGTATCACTGCCAATACTCTGGATGTGCTGTTGTGCCAGGGTTTTGCAATATGTTAGTATTGGAGGAAACTGGGGGAAAGAGACCTCTGTATTATTTCTTACAACTGAATAAAACTATAATGATCTCATGTAAAAAGCTGAATTTTAAAAAGTAAAACAACAACAACAATTGATCCTACATCCAGTACCTGAGTTCCAAATACATTTTTTTGGTACCTAGAACAGTTTCTGGTGGGAAAAAGGGACATATTGCTGAATGAATAAGATAAGGACTTTGAAACATGAAAATAATTAATTAGCTATTTGATATTTATTAAAGATTCATGATCTTAAAACTAGTAGGAGAGGGCAGATGATGTAGCTCAGGCTAGAGCACTTGCCTAACAGGTGTGAGACCCTGGGTTGGATCCCCAGCACCACAGGGTGAAAAAACAATCCAGGAGAGATGATAGTTACTCTGTCTCTCTCCTGATATAAAGATGTTTAGTGACTTCTCCCCTTGTCCCCATAATATTGGCTTATTGTAAGTTTGAGGATGGAGTTTTGAAGGATTAGAGAGAGCAGAATTTGTTTGAGAACATAAATCGCTTACAGAAGCCAGTTGGAAAAATCTCAGTTTTTTCAAAGAAATTTCATTCAGTCTTGCTCTTTCTTTCTCACTGGGGACGCGGCTTTCCTTCCTGCTTGGCACAGACCTGAGATCTGGCACAGAGCACAAGCTGCCATTTAACCTATCGGAAGTCACCGGACCGGTGTCCTCCCAGGTTCCTGTTTCATGCACCCCAGCACCCAGTGAGTGTTTTGGAATGAGCACTTTTTTTTTGGAGGAGAGGGGGGGATCAGACTTCAGACATGCTGGCTGATAGAAGTACTTGTATGAACCCTCTCAGTTACCACTCACCCTCCATAGGGGACAATCTTTGTTGCCTGAGTTACTTTGTAGGCTGTGGAAAGGAACAGGGTCTCTGGGAAGTCATTCTAGTGAACAGGAGTGTTTCCATACTCATAGCTCCAAGGCAAAGAGAGTATATTTTGCAGGCCATGAAGGAGAGACAATTGGTTTGGTGATCAATCATCGGTACCCAGTGATGTTCTACAGTCCCAGTCGCAACGGTGATGTGCAGGCCTGCAGGCAATTTATCCTACAACAACTGAGGCAGTGGCTCCCTCTGGTGGTCAGAGCCTTTGCTGCCGAATGAAAAAATGATTAAAGAAGACAGACTTTTCTTAGTTCAGGTCATAATTTGGTAACACCTTTCATAAATGCTCATAATACACTTTCAAGAATTATGAAATGAGCAGACTTCCACAGCACCATATGGGACTCAGGTTATGATTGGCAACAGCCACCTGGACGCACAACTCTTTGCCTTTGACATCCCTGCTCTTCTTCAGCAACTTTTTTTATCCTTTGTGCTGCAAAGCCTCCCAGTTCACCTGAGCTCCGCCCATCACATACCTGTGAAGAATACAGGGCTATTTCTGTCCTCAAGATCTGTATGTAGCATCAGGGGCTTCTGTTTTCTGTGAAACTAGGTGTTTCCCAGTGGAAATATATTCTCAGCCCTGATCTCTAAATGTGGAATTAAAGGCTGTTAGTTTTCAAGGATGGAGGAGAAGTTAAAATCGCTCAGGCGGTTTGTCCAGTCAGGCTCAGCTTGTGTCTTAGAACCCCATCTTCAGGTTGTGCTGTGGTGCTGGGGAACCAGGGACAGCTGTGATTCCTGTCACTTGACTGAGGTCTCAAAAGCATCTGCCAGGTCTCAGGGTCCAGTTTCACATGGTTCCTTTGTCTGGAATCTTCTTTTACCCAAATCCTTTCACCGATCTTCAGACGTTTTATTCTTTTGCTCTTTCTCCTACATTGGAGAACTGACAAAGATTATCATGCTATTCAGGGGGCTATGCTTTGACATTTTGGAATTGATTCTGTCAGGTAAAGTACTATATTTCCCAAGAATGGTGACTCTCAGGTATTGGAGAGAAGAGGAGGGAGAAGGAAAGGGTGTCTGCCCTAGCCTGCAAGGTGGGATTTAGGTAAAGTTTGGTCAAACACAATTTAAAATTACCATTGCTTTAATTTGTTTTAAAATTTGCAATCTTTATGTTAAGGTTGTAAATTCCATTAAAGAATGTGTGAGACATTTGCACTTTTGAAAAGAGGACACTCAAAAAAAAATACACTAAGAAAGCCCTGAGCTGAAACTCACAGCACAACATGGTGACAAGCGCCCACCCACACTGAGCTCGCTGTGTCAGGCACGGTGTTAGCTTTTTGTTACTGTCACAAATACTTGAGATAATCAACTTATAAAGGAAAAAGGTCATTTCGGCTTGAGGTCTCAGAGGTTTCAGGATATGATCAGACAGACCCATTGCCTTTGGGCCTCTGGTGTGTTGGGGACTTCACATCATGGTGGCAGTGTGTGGCGTAGCATAACCATTCGCCTCATGGTCAGGATGTGGCAGAGAAAGAGGAAGAGACTGGGGCCCCACAGTCCAATTCAACGGTGTGCCTTCAATGACATAAGACCTCCCACTAGCACTCCTACCTTTAACACATGGGCCTTTGGGGGACTCTCCAGATCCAAACTCTGCAGGTGCTGTGCTCAGTGCTGTCATGTAGTACTTTATGTAATTCTCCTCACAACCAGGAGCCAGGTCTCTATTCTATTCCTCATTTTATAGATGGAGAAACAGAAGCCTGGAAGGTATATGAAGTGCATTATTGCCTAACACCTAGCCTTGGATTTGACTAGAAAGATCTAAGTCATCCTCCTGACTTTGTGATTTAGGGCAAATCACTGAGCACCTCCAAGATTCTGCTTCCTATGGAATGGGGCTAATATTCCTGCTCTGTATACTGGGCTAGTTGCCAGGAGACCATTCCTTTATTTCCAAATATCTCTTGAGTGCCAATTATAGGTCAGTTGGAGACATGATGGTGATGACAGATATATTCTTACCCTTATGGACTTTATATTCTAATGAGGGAGATAGGAAAGACACACACCTAAGTAAATAAAGTCATCGCAAATTGTGCTAAGGACTATGAAGGTAGTGACGCAGGGGTTGAGTTGGAGACGCACAGCTGAGGGCAGTGGGGGCAGGGCGGTGTGACTGTGTCCCTTTACACACGGAGAGGGATGGTCAGTAAAAGCGCAGAGGAAGTGACCTGTTAGGAGACTGACTTAGAGCTACTCGTGGGGTAACATTAGAAAGGATGGGAGAATAGATTGTTTTAGCAGGGTGTGGTGGCGCACACCTGTAATTCCAGTGCTTGGGAGGCTGAGACAGGAGAATCATAGGTTTGAGGACAGTCTCAGCAATGTAGCAAGACTCTCAGCAACCTAGTGAGACCTTGTTTCAAATAAACAAAATAAATAAATAAATAAATGAATAAATAAAAAAGGGCTGGGGGCGTAGCTTGGAGGTAGAAAGCCAAGGTTCAGAAAAAAATAGAATAGATTGTTCCTGATGGAATAGCATGTACAAAAGCCATGTGATGCAAAAGAGCTATGTTTGCAGAAACTGAGAGAAGTTGCTGTCACCAAGGAAGTTACACTGCACAGCGTGGAAAGAGCTATCAGGGTCAGCGTGTGCAGATACTGTGAAACAGAGACACAGATGCCTTTGCTGCTGTTAGGCCAGCTAAAGCCAAGGAGTTCATGAGAAGATGGTTTACCTATCTGAGCTGCTCCTTTTCCTGCGTCGCACCCCAGATGCACAGCGCTTTCTCTGCTGCAGCCCATTCCTAGTGTGGCAGGGAGTGAAAGGCTGGGACTTAATTTCCTCTGTTTTCTTCTTTCCTGTTATCCGGCAGTCAAGCCCCTGTGTGAGTACGTGTGTTCTGTTTTAAGAATTTCCCCCCCAGTACTTTCAGTCTTTGTTAATATCCTAGACCATTGCAGGAATAAAGCCGGATGCCACGTTCCTCTGTCCATTGGCTCTCCACACTATTTATTTCTTTTCTTTCCAATGAAGGTAAGTTTAATCTTAGTATTTTGATTGAGCATGCAGTATCTTATAATTAAACAATTAAAATGTAGTTTATTCTTTTTTATTGATGCACATTAATTATACGGAATAGTGGGTTTCTTTATTACATATTTATATATGTGCCTAACATAATTTGATCAATTCCACTACCCAACACCTCTCTTACTCTCTCCTCTTCCCTCCCCCTTGTTCCTTTCCTGTACCCTAATACTTCTATGAGATACCCCCTTTTTCTTTTCTCTCTATTCTTTCAATTTCTATATTTTTACTTTTATCTATCCAAGCAATACATAATTATTGTAAAACACAGGTAAGCAAAACAAAAATTCAATTACTTAATATCCTTCCTTGCAGAGACAATCATTCTCAACATTTTAATGTACATGCAAAATTCAATAACATGATATATACATATAATTTTTTTCTTTCTTTCTTGCTTCCTTGTAATTTATATATCCTACCACCAGATGATGACAGATTGTCATAACAGTAGGTAGACTTATTAAGGTAGAGGTTAGCTCTTTCTCACTTTTTATATTTTTCAAAGCTCTTTTAAAATAATTAGGCTTAGCTGGATGTGGTGGCACATACTTGTTATATCAGCACTTGGGAGACTAAGACTGGAGAATCACAGCCTTAGCAAGTAGCGAGACTCTCAGCAACCTAGTGAGACCCTGTTTTAAAACAACACATAAAAAAAGTTCTGGTCTAAGTGTAGCTTGGATTTAGAATGTCCCTGAGTTCAATCCCCAATACCCCCCCCCCATGGCTTTAAAGTTACTAGTAAAGATCAGTTTTAAAAGAATAAAGTGCCTAGGAGAAATCTTAGTATTATTTAACCTCAAAATTTGATTATATTATTATTATTAATATTTGTGGTTCTGGGGATTGAAGCCAAGGGTATTCTACACCTGAGCTACATCACCAACCTGATTTTATTTTATTTTTTTGAAACAGGGTCTCACTAAGTTCCTGAGGTTGGCCGTGAACCTCCGATCCTCCTGCTTTAACCTCCCAAGTACTCGGATTACAGGCGTGAGCCATCACACCAGACTTAATTATACTATTATTTAATTAAAGAATATTTTGTACCTCATTTAAAGTTTACTTTGGTGTCAAAAATTTTAGGAAATTTTGTATGACACTGTCTTATTAAGTGGGAAGACTTCTGTGAACTCTACAATTGATTTAAAGAATCATTTTCTTTTTATTCTCTTTGATTTTTTTTCAATTTTATTATTTTCATTTTTGATACTGGGGATTGAACCCAGGGGCATTCTACCTCTGAGCTACACCCCCAGCCCTATTTTTATTTTGAAATGTAGTCTCTTTAGGTTGATGAGAGTCTCACTACTTGCTGAGGCTGTCCTGGAACTTGTGATTCCCCTGTCTCAGCTTCCCAAGTACTGGGATTACAGGTATGCACCACCACACCCAGCTTGATTTTTATTTTATTTTATTTTATTTTTTTGCAGTACTGGGGATTGAGCCCAGGGGCATTCTACCTCTGAGCTACACCCCCCAGCCCTATTTTTTATTCTTTATTTTGAAACAGGGTCTCACTAAGTTGCGGAGGCCTCACTACATAGCTGAGGCTGGCCGCGAACCCAGATCCTCTGGTCTCAGCCTCCCAAGTACTGGGATTATAAGCATGAGCCACCACACCTGGCTGATTTTTATTTTTCTAAAGTATTCTTATATCAGGGAAAAGATAGAAATAGCTATAGATTACATTTTAAAAATACAACAACTAAGCAGAGTCTCTGGCACATGATAGCTATTCAATATACACTAATTTCCCTCACTTTCATTCTCCTTCCTAAACCTAGGCACATAAAAGCTAGTTTGGTTTATCTTTCCCAAGTTAGATGGAAATATATTTCCTCCTTCCTCTTTCCTTCCTTTCTGTCTCTCCTACAAGAATTACTACTTTTCTTTATCTTCTCTCTAGTTGCATAAAATTAGAACCTATGTAGATAAACAAGTTCCTGCTAATTACAGTTGGATATTGATTGGTTTTAGTAAGCCCCCAGTCAAGAAATATTTAAGCCTAAGGTGGGCATGGTGGCATAGGCCTATAATCCCAATACTTGGGAGGCTGAGACAGGAGGATCACAGGTTTGAGGTCAGCAAGTAGTGATACTTTCATCAACCTAGTGAGACCCTGTTTGAAAATAAAAATAAAAAGCTGGGTGTGGTGGCACAAGCTTGTAATCTCAGTACTTGGGAGGCTGAGACAGGAGGATCACAGTTCATGGACAGCCTCAGCAACTTAGTGAGGTCCTCTGCAACTTAGTGAAATCCTGTTTCAAAATAAAAAATAAAATGGGGCTGGGGGTGTAGATTGGCCTTGGGTTCAATCCTCAATACCACAAAACTGAGTAAATTAATTAAAATAAATAGGGGTTGGGTGTAGCTCAGAAGTACAATGCCCTGGGTTCAATCTCCAGTAACACACACACACACACACACACACACACACACACACACACACTATTTAAGCCTAATATGTGTTAGGAACTGTGGGTGGATCTGTTAGAAGAAAGAATGGTAACAACAACAACAACAACCCCCCCAAAAAACTAGACTAAGTATTTACAGCAGCTGGTTTGCTTTACAAATGATCTCCATTGTTCTTTCAGAAATGGTGTTTCCTCCCGCTAAATCCTGCATCTTTTTCACAGAACATTACATTCTGAACTGACATTAGAAAGCTTTCAATGGATTTCATCACAATGTCTCAATTGTCTTTCTTTTTTTTTTTTTTGTATTTGGCCTAAGAGGGCTAAGGTAAGATCTTGTATTTCTCACTTTTTCTCATGCCAATGGATGAAAAATAAAATCAATCTTGACATTTGGACTGCCAATGCTATATTATAAATACATGTACATAAAATTGTAACTGGAAAATCTTTGAACAAAGGATTATTTGTTTGGGGCTTCTCATTCCAAATGTTTTCTTTTTTATGTGTCATTAAAATGCATATAATTTGGGGGAAATAATTTTATTTTTAAAATATTCCCTTCAAGCTGGGCATGGTGGTACATGCCTATAATCCCAGTACTTGGGAGGCTGAGATAGGAGGATCACAGGGTCGAAGCCAACCTCAGCAACTTAGTGAGACTCTGTTTCAAAATAAAAAATAAAATAGAGCTGGGGGTGTAGCTCAGAGGTAGAATGCCCCTGGGTTCAATCCCCAGCACCACACACACACACACACAAAAATTCCCTTCAGAGATACTGTCTGACTTTGCTTCTGCTATCGCTCTCCCCTCCCCTCCCTGACATCATGTAATTACATCCTCTTGCTTTTTTTTTTGGAACTGGGGAAAGAATCCAAGGATGTTCTACCTTTGAGCTACACCCCCAGCCCTCTTTTATTTTTTATTTTGAAACAGGGTCTCACTAAGTTGCAGAGGGCCTCACTAAATTGCTGAGGCTGGCCTTGAACCTGTGATCCTCCTGTCTCAGTCTCCCAAGTACTGGGATTACGGGTGTGCACCACCACGCCTGGCTATCCTCTTGCTTTTGGCACAAGCTTGGTAGCAAGTTTGGAGACAAAGTGGAGAAATGGTCATGTAGCCCAACAAACCAGAGAGCAGCTCTCCTCCACCAAGAAACAACTGTATGTAGATGAGAAAATATTGAATATTCCTGACAGTGATTTAATGTTATCTATTTAAAGGTCAGCTGACAGTTTTCAATATGGAAATTTTAGCTTCTCATCCACATCAAGTGATATTAAAATTTCTACAATTCCTTATGGCTATGTCATTCTTGATGCACACAATGCCTTTTTAAAATAAGACTCAGCAGAAAAATCTCCATAATAATCAGGAGGTTTGGAAGAAACAAAATTACTTTTTTATTATGACCAAATAGTATCTTAAATCATTAGAATGTTCCTCCATCTTAGCACTCAGTTCCAGATGAAGGTAAATCTCGACTATAAAAGTATTTTTTAGTCTAAATGTCAGAATCCAAGCCTGGTAGTGTGAGGATAGAAGGAGTCTTGGAGCCAGCTTCTCCCAGGTGCGGCCTCCATGTCTTAAGGGACTTGGCCAAAGCTCTACCGCCAGTCAGGGCAGCACAGACCTGGCATGCATGCCTGTGGCGCCCATTCTAATCCTGTTTCTTGTGCCCAGATGTCTTCTCAGACCTGGAGCGCCCCAGCCTCTCCCAGCTTCTCCTCTGAGATTCGCTCAGTACTGTAAAAGATCCGTGTCTGTTGAAGGGGATTGGGCTTCACTATCTGAGCAGGTGTGCTGGATGCTACCCTAAGGTTTTTAGGCATGCAAATATAATTTTCATATATAGACACGAGCAAAACATCACTGTGACAGTCTAGTTTTCAGTGCAGTACACATTATGCTTTCTACAATAAGTCACACTAATAAACAGGAGGCATAGAAGCAAGAAGCAAACCATATAAAGGTAAATCCTCAACACAAGGACAGTGACAGTTCTCTACCTAACATACTCATGACTATGGCTTTCAATAACTTTCTGTTTATTTAAAATCATGACATAAGCAAAACTTCAAATTTTATTTATTTTTGGTACTGGGGAATGAACCCAGGGGCATTCTACCTCTGAGCTATATCACCAGCCCTTTTTATTTTTATTTTGAAATAGGGTCATATTAAGTTGCTGGGATTACTAAGTTGCTGAGGCTGACCTCAAACCTGTGATCTTCCTGTCTCAGCCTCCCAAGTACTGGGATTACAGGCACGTGCCACTGTGCCCAGCAACATCAACCTTTTATAATTTGTTTTTCATTCTTGCCTATTCCTAGAAGCTTAATCTACTACGTTAGAACACAGATTGGGAATATAGGCAAGAGCATGTTCAAAGACCCTGGGTGATGAGGTCCTTGATCCCTTGGAGAAACAGAGAGAAGACTGGTTCCCTGATGCAGGCACAGATGGAGGAGACTGGCAGGGGATAAGTTTGGGGAGCTGGCAGAGAGGTCATATCAGGTAGGGGCTGATTGTGTTAAAATATATGGGATTTATTCTAAAATGCAAGGAAAATCACTGAAGAGTATTAAGCGGGATAGCAACATGATTAAAATTTGTGTATGTGTGTATGGGGGGTGTGATTAAACTTTGTGTATGTATATATGGGGGGGTACTGAGGATTGAACCCAGGGGAATTCTGCCTCTGAGCTACACCCCCAGCTACACCCCCTTTTTATTTTGAAACAGACTCTCACTAAGTTGCTGAGGCTGGCCTCGAACCTGTGATCCTCCTGTTTCAACCTCCCAAGTACTGGGATTACAAGCGTGTACCACCATACCCTGCTAAACTTAGTTTTTAAAAAGATCATTCCAGCTGTTAGATGAATCTTGGATGTTGGGAGATAAATTCGAAAGGTAAATAATAGTTGTACCTCATATGGATTTGAGAGACTTAGGAGCTAGATTTCACATGAATTAGAGCTTGTGTGTGTGTGTGTATGTGTGTGTGTGTGTGTGTGTGTGTGTGTGTGTGTGTGTATGTGTGTGTGTTGAATGATAGAGGCATGAGAAAGAAGAAGATGTCAAAGATGATGTCCAGATTTCTGATTCAAGCAACTTTGTGGCTGTCAGTACATTTTAAATGTTTATATGGAATAAAGTAAAATATAATACAATAAAATAAAATGCTTATATGGAATGATTTAAGAATTGGAAGGTTGCCAACCCCAACCTCCCTCATCATCTTTTGAGCCTGGAATTCCATTTTTTAAAATAAAGTATTAAAGTGTCTCCTATAAAAGTTGAAGGGCCCTGGTGATGGTGGTTCTAGGTGACCTTTAAAGTAATTTCAATAGGGATGACTGGGTCACTAACTTCTATCAAGGAATGAACCCGCCGGGCGTGGTGGCGCACGCTTGTAATCCCAGTACTTTGGGAGGCGGAGGATCCGCGGCCAGCCTCAGCTCTCTTGCTGTCTGTCTATCTGTCTTTCTCTCTCTCTCTCTTTCTCTCTCTCTCTCTCTCTCTCCTCTTAGTGAGGCCCTCCGCAACTTCGTGAGACCCGGTTTCAAAATAAAGTATAAAAAATAGGGCCGGGGGCATAGCGCGGAGGTAGAACGCCCCTGGGTTCAATCCCCGGTACCGCAAAAAAAAAAAAAAAAAAAAAAAAAAAAAGGAATGAACCCTGAGTGCACAGATTTGTCTGGGGAGGGGCTCTAAGTAGGTAGTAAGATGGGAAACGGAGGACTGGAAAATAGAAAGAGAGGCATCAGGGGGACCCTTTTTTGTCGACAAATGTAGTATTTTGCTGAAGAGTGGGGGAGCTCCTAAAAGGAACACATCACACTGTTTCTACAGAAGTGGGCTTGGCAAATGTGTACAGACAGTTCCACTCCAATCCGTTCCTCTGGGCTCTCCCCGAGCTCTTCATCATCATACAGGCAATAGTCCTTCAAAAACTTAAAAAATCCAGTTGAGCTTCAGTGTCCCTGATACCCAGTATCCTACAACGTTCCCTGAAACATGCAGCTCAGACATCCATCATTTGTTGTCTGTGACTCAACATCTCTTACTAATTAATGCAATAGATTTTAAAAACGATCTCAAAAAGTTTCAGCTTTCTGCCACCCCCACCTCCATTTCCCTCCATCCCACTCTTTGAACTAAATATAAACCAGTTTATCTAACCCTGGTGCATCTCTTTAGCAAAAGCACTAGATGGCAGTAGAGGAACTCCATCACCAGCTTGGAAACCAGCGGCACCAGGGGAAAGTATAGGAAAATGGCCCAGCTCCAGTTTCCCACTGTTCCCTGAATTAAAGGCAAAGAGAATATGAAACAGGAAAAGCAGCACTGTTGGCTAAATGCTGCTTCAGCCGTCCAGCCGGCTTGGTATTCATGTCACATGGAGAAAAGGTTTTCCAAGCATATTCGTCTTGTTTGATGAAATAAATGCACTTCTGTTTTCTTTACAAGCCATAAATTAATTTCCATTAAGTAAACCCTAATTTTTCCTCACTGAATTTCATTATTAAATTGGGGATTAGTCCTTTAGAAAAGAAAACCTGACCTTTGATCACATTAAATCACTGTTAGGTATGGAACAAATCTTTTAAAATAGCCCACTTAAAAGAAAATAGCAATCATTTGCCAAAATATAGACGGTAATATAAAACATTTTTACAAGTAATTCCAAAATATCAGTAACATTGTGTTATAGTCCAAATAAGTCATAAAATAGAAAATATTAGGAAGAAAAACTAGTATTATAATACCGGGTTCTTTAGAAGCAGACGATCAGCCTTTCATGCTGCTCACACCTTGAATATTTTCTATTTGGTTCAACTTTTGCATTGCTTTGGACTGCCTCATGTCCTGTATACAAAATGTAATTTGTTTAAAAAAATTTCTTTCTATACTTAAACTTGGGCTCTTTCCAAGTATTATCTCATGCTGACTCTTACTGTCCTAAGTAATGTTGAATATATTTATCATATAGTAGATATTTTTTATTAGGTGATGATGTTATTATTAAGTAATATTTGCATAATGGGTTACTGTTACAGAATTCTTTCACATCCATTTATTTCACTTAGTCTTTATAACGCTATGTTATATAGGGATTAGTATTACCTCCATTTTACTGATGAGAACAAAGATGACCAGAAAGGCCAAGTAACTTGTCCAGGGTCCCATGCTTTGACACAAACCTAGCTTCTTTTAGTTGAAAACATAGGGTCTTTTACTATTACTCACAACATTCCAAACAGTTTGAATGTTTAGAAAATTATGTTCACTTATTATAAAAAACATAGAAGCATGTGAAAAAGAAAACAATAATTTACTCTATTTGAAGGCAATGGCAAGTTACAGAAGGGTTTCGTGTGTGTGTGTGTGTGTGTGTGTGTGTGTGTGTGTGTTGCTGGGGATTGAACCCAGGGGCATTCTACCTCCAAGCTACACCCCCAGGTTGATAAGAGTCTCACTACTTGCTGAGTATGTCCTCGAATCTACAATCCTCCTGTCTCAGCCTCCTAAGTTCTGGGATTATAGGTGTGCCCCCCCGCGCCCAGCTCACAGAAGGGTTTTAAGCCAAGGGATAAAACATTGTGCATCTTATGTAAGGCAACTCTGGTACCAGTGCAGGAAGCGGTCTGCAGGCAGCAGGACTGGATGTGGAAGACTGGATAGGTGACTGTGTCAGTGGCTGGAACAATGGGCATATTTGAGAGGTATTTGGAGTTAGACTGACAAGGCCTTGGCGACTGACTGGAGACTGCGGAGAGAGGGAAGGGAGTGTTAAGGATGAATGTTAGGTCAGGCAACTAGATGGCTGGAACAGAAAGTATTAGAACAGCCACTGGAACTTGTTGAAACAGAAAGTATTAGAAAAATAGCTGATTTTTCTTGAAATGTTATCTGACCATTCTCCAATTAATCAACACAAATCCTTTTAAGATAAATGTTTCCATATTTTAAATAGCACTTAAGAAAGGCTGACTTTTTTATGCAGTATTTTTCTTCCTGTATTTCCCCAAACTCTAAACCCAAGTTGGATCTATCATCTCCAAGAAACCTTTAGTTTTCCCAGCTAGAAAGCTGTCCTCTGTTCACCCAGGGCATCGTGTCTGTGCCTCTGGCGTAGCTCTTGTCCTGCTCTGCCTGTACTTTGGTGTTCATACCTATCACTTCAACTAAACCATAATTCTCTTAAGTTATACTTTAATAAATATATACTGAACCAACAATTGAATTAATTGGCTTGAACTCTCATTTTCCAGCATGTAAAATGATTTTCCTATTAAAAAAAGGGAAAATTCCCATCATAAATAAGATATCAAAGCCAAAGATGGGGTAAGAAGACATTAGGAGATATTTAGAACTCTAATACAAACCAACGTAACTTCTGGCTCTAGAGACATTACTTTATAGGCCAGTGAAAAGACATTCGATGTGATTTCAGAACTGTGAGTCATAATCTTTTAGAAATCATAGAGAATGGCAGAAGCCTCAAATAAATGGAAATAGGAGACTGTCACAATTCTAAGTGGGGAAAAATGGTTGGTTTCAGAGATAATAAATCACTGATTTTTATTTAAATCACAAAATAGTAAATTAAATGATCGATTACCCCACTTATTTATTCTAAAAATATATTGATTACTGACAATACAAAGATGAGGAAGATATTGATCTGGCTCTCAAGGAAGCTATAGCCTCTTTATGGGTGACAGAGACATGAAAAAATAGATGTGATGCGATGTGACCTGTATTGTAATGGAGGTATGCTGCTATGGAAATACAGATGAGGGAAATTAATTCAGTCTGAGTATGTGGTCAGGGACAGAGGCAGACAGGAAGTGACATTTGAGTTAGTCTTTAAATAATGAATAGGAATTCCCCAGTTATCAAATAGGAAAGAGCATCACAGGCAGGCGAAAATGTATAATCAAGTTATGAAAGAATTACAGTGTCTGGCTGAGTAGGTGGGACAGAGGACATGTAGGAGAAAACGTTGTGGGAAGAAATCAGAAAGACAGGCTACAGCTGAAATGGAAAGGGCCTGGCCTAGAGGACATAATAAGAGATTAAAGGAGAAAATATGGCCGGGCATGGTGGCGCACGCTTGTAATCCCAGTACTTTGGGAGGCGGAGACCAGAGGATCCAGGTTTGTGGCCAGCCTCAGCTCTCTCTCTCTCTCTCTCCCTGTCTCTCTCTCTCTCTCTCTCTCTCTCTCTCTCTCTCTACTTAGTGAGGCCCTCCGCAACTTCGTGAGACCCGGTTTCAAAATAAAGTATAAAAAATAGGGCGGGGGGTGTGGCGCAGAGGTAGAACGCCCCTGGGTTCAATCCCTGGTACCGAAAAATAAAAAGGAGAAAATATTAGGGCACATTTAAAAAATACATGGTTTACAAATGTGTTAAAAAATATGTAAAATATGTAATGATGGATAAGAATATAGTGATGTGAGCTGGGCTTAGTGTCACATATGTATAATCCCAGTACTTGGGAGGCTGAAACAGGAGGATCACGGGTTCAAGGCTAGCTTCAGCACCTTAGCAAGACTCTGTTTCAACTAAAAAGTTAAAGTTCTGGGGGTGTAAGTTGGAGGTAGAACACCCCTAGATTCAATCTCTAGTATGAAAAAAAAACAAAAAACTTACTCCAAAATAAAACAGTGATGTGGTTTATTGCCTATAGTGTTTGGCAGAAAGAGATGCCCAATAAATATTAAGTGGAATACACTGGGTGAGGTTTGGAAAGAAGTTTTTAAGCAAACAAGTTTTGTAATATTTATAATGTAAAATAAATATATAAAAACCAGTAGCTTTTCTATATAACAGAAGTGAACAACGGGAAACCACAATGGAAACGATGCCTTTACAATTGCAACAAAACATAGTCTACCTTTGTGCACCATTACAAGAAATGAATTAGAACTGAGAGAAAGTAAAACAGCACATTATTATTAAGTGATATAAAAGATCATGTGACTATTTAGAAAAGCATGCCATGTCACTGGATGAGAGCAGTTAACATTTAAAAGATGTCCATTCCTACAATTGATTTAGTATTTTAATGTCATTTCAAAGAAAATTTCCATGTTTAAACTCCAGGAAAGGTATTAAGATAAGGATATTCAAAAGAAATGTTGGGAAAAAAGGACCGATGAGAGAGACTTCTCTTTTCTTATAGAAAAAATATTACAAGGTTATAACATATAATATAGTGTGGCACCAGAACCAAACTGGACACAGAAATCACTAGAGCATCAGAAAGAATTCAGAAATAAAACTTTAATGTAAAAATAAGAAGTCATGGAAAATTAATGGGAAAATGATTTATTCCATAAATGATACTGAAAAAGTTTGTTAGCCACAAAGAATTTACTCAAACACATCAACACCAGAAGAATTCATATAAAAGATGTTTTAAATGTGATTATTAATTTAAAAATGATGCCATTCTAATAACTGATGAAAGGATTGCTGTAGTGTATGACCTGTGGTATATGGGGATGGAAAAAACTGGTGATTTCAGGATATGTACAATTTATGGTGGTTCATGATGGCTACCTGTTTTGATAGATAATATCTAATTTTTTGAAATTCAGCTGTATAATTACCTACATGTGATGTGCCAATTAAGAAATTATTTCATCCTTTTGGATGCAATAAATATTACTTATCCAGAATAAGCCAAATTATTAACTTTAGAAGTACACCTTGTACTCTATTTGGGTCAAATCAGATTCACACTGGACTTCATGAAGACACTCCAATTAAAAGCAGAGAATAGTGCCGGGCGTGTTGGCGCACGCTTGTAATCCCAGTACTTTGGGAGGCGGAGACTGGAGGATCCGGGTTCCTGGCCAGCCTCAGCTCTCTCTCTCTCTCTCTCTCTCTCTGTCTCTCTTGCTACTTAGTGAGGCCCTCCGCAACTTCGTGAGACCCAGTTTCAAAATAAAGTATAAAAAATAGGGCCGGGGGTGTAGGGCGGAGGTAGAACGCCCCTGGGT
>PVJS01044504.1:0-16629 GCA_004027185.1 Glis glis
ACACACACACACACACACTGTTTTGACTTATCTGGTCTGCCAATTTTAGGTAGATTTTAAAGTCCAGGTATGTTAAATAGAACCAGAAAAGGGATCCTGGCAAGTTTACTTGCAGAGATGGAGGTCTACACTCTATGAACATAATTCTTCAAGCACCCGTCATATTTCTGGTTGATATGCCTATCACTTAACTAGATATATGATCTTAGAAAGTAGAAATAGTATTTTATTTATGCTTGTATACCCCAAAGCTATCCCATTGTCTAAAATTTAAGCAATAAATATTTGTAGAAATTTAGTCAGTAAAAATTTATTTTATACCTATTGTGTGCCAACTGCTGTTCTAGATGCTTGTTCTGGGCACTGTTGCAGGCAGGAGGGAGGGAGGGAAGCAGGGAAGCAGGGAGAGAGGGAGGGAGGGAAGGAAGGAAGGAAGGAAGGAAGGAAGGAAGGAAGGGAAGGAAGGAAGTTAGTTTTGAAATGGATACTAATTTTAGCAATACTAATTTAATGGTTTACTAAGGGATTGAACCCAGGGGCATTCTACCTCCGTACTACACCCCCAGCCCTATTTTTTTAATTCTTTATTTTGAAACAGGGTCTCACTAAGTTGCAGAGGGCCTCACTATAGCTGAGGCTGGCTACGAACCTGCAATCCTCCTGTCTCAGCCTCCCAAGTACAGGGATTACAAGAGTGTGCCACCACACCCAGCTCAAGGGATACTAATCTTAGACGAAATGTAAGGCAGGAGAAATAGTACCTTATTGAATGAATAAGCTCGGACAAGTATCTTTTGATTTGCTAATGCATCTGCCATGGTGTCATCCAGCAATGCCAAGAAGATGCGATGCGTAAAAGCTATGCTTGCGTGAGGTATGACTAAATTTAAGTAGATCTATTCATTCTTTGAGCTGGAGAAGGTAACAGCATCACCTTTGAGAAAAAATACAAATAGATTCTCATCTATTTTATTTACAGTTGCATCCCTAGCCCTCGGAACAGTTCTTGGCACACAGCATTCAATAAATATCTACTGAATGAATATTAATACCTTACCCTCCTACTAGAGGAATTGTGACATCCTTGTGAAAATGAGATTTTCAGAGAGATGGAATGATCCCCCAAGGTCACCTAAAAAGGAACCATTTCAATTGCAACCGGCATCCAAATGTTTGATTTCTAAGATTCCAAGGTTAGTCATTAAGCCAGGCCGCATTGCACTGCTCAGGTCTCAACCCTGCTCTTGTTGACACTATAATAAATGTCAACGACAAGGGTAGTGACCCCGCAGCCGTGTCACCTGCCTTTGCCGCCGAGTCTTACTCTGTCCAGCTTCTGTCAGATGCTGTCCGAAGGGTTCCATGATAATCGCTGAATTACATAACCGCCCAAATGAGATTGTTCTTCCATCTGCTGAGGGCCATCAGTGCCCCTGCGCAATGAATTTCAATTTAAGGAGCTTTATGTCCCATCTGGAGCAAGAGGATTCATTCCTATATAAGAGGAGAAGATCATTGTGATTTTAACCTGGTTTTAATGGAAATGACTCAATTCAAATTCAAAATTTTAAATGGTGTTTAAATATTATATATTTCAGCACACTGGGAGAGAATCATCTTGCCAACCATTATTTTCAAAGTCACATTTTCGCAGCAGTAAGTGCTCATTAAACATAAACCATATATACAAGAACTCTCATTGTAGCATTGTTTGCAACAGGAAAAAAAAAAAACTTGGAACTAACCCAAACGTCCATCAAAGGAGATGGGATAACGAAATTGTGTTATGTTCAGACCATGCAGCTATTAAAAAGAATGAGGTAGATCTACATGTGCCAGTGTGACAAGATGTCACAGATAGAGCAATCAATGGGAAAAGCAAGAGGCAAAATGCTATGCATGCTCCTGATCCTGACAATAACTGCAAAAAATGTCAGCATATGCATATCAAAAATCTGGAAGAATATACAGCAAACAATAAACAGTAATTACTCTGGGAAATAACATAATGGGGCAATATAACTTTTAACTTTATACATCTCTGCACCGTGTAAAATGTTTACAATGATCACATATTACTTCTGTGATTTAAAAATGCTTGTCTTATTTCATTTTAAATATAAGTATAATAAATTCAAATTTAATAAATAAACTGAAAGTTTGAAATAGCAGTTCATATGTAAACTGAATATGATCCTTTAAAGAATTACTGTGTATCACAAGAATTGTGATTTTTT
This sequence comes from Glis glis, assembly GCA_004027185.1. Classification (NCBI taxonomy): domain Eukaryota; kingdom Metazoa; phylum Chordata; class Mammalia; order Rodentia; family Gliridae; genus Glis; species Glis glis. The sequence goes on from PVJS01044504.1 coordinate 2,238, forward strand.
TTTTCCTGTACTGGGAATGGAACCCAGGGCCTCATGTATGCTAGGCAAGCGCTCTACCACTGAGCTACATACTCAGTCCTTTTTATTTTTATTTTGAAACTGGATCTCACTGTGTAGTCCAGCATGGCCTCAAACTTGCAATCCTCCGGCCTCAGCCTCCCAAGTTTGTGGAATTACAGGTGTGTGCCACCTGGCAAATGTTTATATTCTTTAGACTAGTAGTCTATAATATGAAAAATAAAAAACTTTATTCACAAAAACATTACATTGCTGATATAATAGGGGAAAAAAGTTGGAAACAAACCAAGTGGTTGACAGAAAAATAGTTAAACTACCATTCACGATAAAAATATTACTCAGCCATTTAATATTAGGTTCCACTTAATATTATGTTAAAAGACCAAGAAATAACACAAAATGCTTATTTTATAATGTTAAGGATAAATGGTGAGAGCCAGGCATGGTGGCAAATGCTTGTAATCCCAGTGCTTGGGAGACTGAGACAGGAGGATCGCAGGTTCGTGGCCAGCCTCAGCTACTTGTGAGGCCCTCTGCAACTTAGTGAGACCCTGTTTCAAAATAAAGAATAAAAAAATCAGACTGGGGGTAGAGTTCAGAGGTAGCTTGCCCCTGGGTTCAATCCCCAGTAGCACAAAAAAAAGGATAAATGGTGAAATATAAAATTAGATATTTAAATGGGTTCAGGAAATTATCTCAATGGAAAAGAAAATATCAATTTACCAGAGCTAAGAGTAATGTTAAATGACATGATTCTTGATTATTTTTCTTCTATTTTCTAATTAACCATTTACTACATTTGTAACCAAAAACAATGTAGTTCCTGCTATTATGAGATAGTAAAGACAGTGCCATTTTTTTTTCTTTTTTGTGGTACTGGGGATTGAACCCAAGGTCCTTCTACCTCTGAGCTACACCCCCTGCCCCATTTATGTGTGTGTTTGTTTGTTTGTTTGTTTGTTTGTTTGTTTTTCTTGAAACAGGGTCTCACTAAGTTGCAGAGAGCCTCACTAAGTTGCTGAGGTTGGCCACAAACTTGTGATCCTCCTGTCTCAGCCTCCCAAGTACTGGGATTACAGATGTGTGCCACCGCGCCCGGCTGCGCCATTCTTTATCACAGAGCCGGCATACACAATTATTCACATTTGTTTTCTTTCATTTGGCCGTTGCCTTCATTTTAAGGCAAATCTAATTCTAATTCAATGGCACCAATTTTTCCCAGGAGTCTGGACCAAATCATTCACCTTTCACTCAGTTTCTGTAAAATTCTACTACTTCACTAGGCTGAAGGAGAAATTCGCCTTCTGGGAGTTTTTCTTGATCTGACGTGCAGCTCACTAATTGATTCTTCATCTATATACTTATCACATATGTAACCGAAAATAATACAATCGCTGCTGTCATGAGATAATAAAAACAGCAACATCCTAGGGATTTCAGTGGCTGAAACAACAAAGTTTTATTTCTCACAGTCAGTTTTCCTTGCTCTCTGGCACCCATGATCTGAATCCCTTCCATATTGTATCTTAGAGTTCTTCAGTAAAAGTCACAAGAATAGTAGGGAGAGAAAAAAAAAAAAAACATGGAGAATTCACTTTTACTCTCATCCCCTTACTTCAACTACTCACATGGCCATAACCCAACACAAGGAAGGCATGATAGATAAGCACATAGGCAGTCGGTGAGCACCAGTTATCCCCTCTGCAAGGGCAGCTTGCTTAGTTCATTGTCAGCTCTGTGAGCTTCTTTTCTCCTGGGAGTTTACTGTCCCCATCTGTTGGCTGGAAATGCATATCTTGCAAGAAGGGCCAACGTCCAAGCCCAAGCACATGTCACTCTTGTTAGATTTAAGGAAGAAAAGTATGTTGCCCAAGACAAGGTTGAATGTCCCCTGAATCATAATCTGAGCTTGACAACAGGCTTCTACACACACACACACACACACACACACACACACACACACACAACCTTGTTTTTGTCCCCTCTCAGCATGATCCTGACCCTCGAGTAAGATTTTATTCTCCATTCCAGGCATTGTTCTGCAAGATAAATTTTTTTCTTAATTGAAATCACCACTGCACAGGGTGTGGAGGAGAAAGAGGGGCAGGAATGCTCAGTAAGGGAGCAGTCAGCCAGCTCCACTGCCTCCCTCATGTTATCTCCACTCTGTGTCTACAGTCCAGGACACACAATGCTGTTGGGCCCAGAGGAGCCTGCGGGCTGCCCGAGGCAATGGGGATGAGGGTTGTGCTCAACCTCTCCCAAAGGGCTGAGCACAAATCTCTTCTGTTACATTCTCATTTCTTCCCCAACCAGGTCACATCCTCCTTTTCCCTCTCAAGGGCTTTCCCTGTTCTTTTCTTTCTCAGACTCATGAACTTCTTTCACTTTTCTTGCATCTGCAAGGTCAGGCTGGTGCTGGAGGGGGAAGCAGGAGCCTTTCCTAGGTCACTGGTATCCAGCATCAGGGTACAGAACGTTTCTACTGCAGATTTCTAATGCCTCCTTGGAAACTGATGAGGCAGAGGCTCATGCCTTAGGTGCACGCCTGCAATCCCAGCTGCTCAAGAGACTGAGGCAGGAGGATCACAGTTTCAAGGCCAGTCTGGGCAACTGAGGGAGACCCTGTCTCAAAACAAGAGAAGGGGGAGAAGAAATAGATAAGGATCCAAAGATAGTGAGTCTTTTTCCTAGGGAATGTTGGACCTCTTTTGTTGTTGTTGTTTTGTTTCTATCTTAAAATAAGGGTAAATGGATCTGGCTCACATAAAGGGCTCTAAATATGTTACTTGACTATTTCATCCCCCATCATAATGAGAGAAATACTTTTTCTAAAATATGCAGCCCTACGCATATGTCTACACCCAAGCATCGTTTCTCATTCCTGAAAGAAGCCTGAACTCAGCACCCCTCTTCTATGAAGGAGGGATTCAGTTCTGTGCAGTACTTAGGAGAATAGGGGCAGGGCTCAGGCACAAAGATGGGTGCTGACTAGATTTTCTAATTTGCATCCTTCCCGGAAGCTGACTTTTCTAAATATAATTAGGTACCAGGAAGCAAACAAATGAGACATTGTGGTCAGTAGTTTTGAGTATCAGGGGAAAGCATGTATGATTTGCTATGCCATCTGCCTAAAATATCATAAATATAAACATCTCAGTCCTAAAATTATAACCTAAACCACAGTTTAAGAGAAATTCTTATTTCTCCAACCACTTTATTGAATCGAAACATATAATCAGAAAAGTAGAAGGGTAGGATTTTTTTTTTAACCTCTGACCAACATCCCCTCTGGCACAGTTGCTGTTGGTTGCCTAGTTCAAAATCACCTCTGCCAGTCTGTTTCTTACCTGCCTGAATCTATAGAGGACAAAAACGCCTAGCCTTGCCTTGCCAACCTACCTCGCAGCCAGGGAAGCTATGCAATCCAGTTCCAGCCAAAGGTTTGTAAGAGAAATCTCCTTGGGGAAGCCGGGGTTGTAGGAAATACATTTTCTCTCTCAAATAATAGACCACCATTAAGAGAAAAAGGCTTTTGCCATCCTACCCTTCCCAGCCTGCCTTCCCTGATCTTTCACTTGTTTCCTACCTTTGAATATAGTCACAGTAGCTGGAGCTGTGGTATTATCTGGCAACCAGGAAGCAGCAGAGCTCAGCTTGAAAAATGCCCTGTGGTTAGAATAGCAAAGCAGAATGATAATAGAACACGTCCTTGGATCTGTCTCCCTCCGTATCCATTTGTTAGGGCTGCCTTAGTAAATACCGAGAACTGGATGGCTTCCCATCAGAAACTTCTTCCTCAGGGTTTTGGAGGCTGGAAGTCCAAGGTCAAGGGTTTGGCACGTTGGGTTTCTCCTGAAGGCATCTGGCCTTGGCTGGCAGAGGGCCACCTCTCACTGTGTCCTCACAAGGCCTTTTCTCTGTGCACACACATCTCTGTGTCCTAATCTCCTCTTAAAAGGGCACTAGTTCTATTAATTTAGGGCCTCACCTTTGTGACCTTATTGTACCTTAGTTTCCTCTTTAAAAGCCTGCTTTCCACGGGGCATGGTGATATATGGTGGAATCCCAGTACTTGGGAGTCTGAGACAGGAGGATCACAGGTTTGAGGCCAGCCTCAGCAATTTAGTGAGGTCCCTCAGCAAGTTAGTGAGACCCTGTTTCAAAATAAAATAGTACAGGGGGTATAGCTTGGAGATAGAACGCCTCTGGTTCAACTTCCAGTACCAAGAAAGAAAAAAAAAAAAGCTTTTCCTCCAGATACTGGGGATTAGGAGTTCAACTTAAGAATTTGAGTGGGCAATATAATTCAGCCCATAATAGGGGGAAATATAGACGGTTCATTAAGTGGTGCTGGAACAATTGCCTATCATCATGGGGTCAAAAATGAATCATATTCCTATCTCACAACAGACACAACAAAGAAGACTGTGTAACTTTTAGAAGAAAATATAGAAAGATATCTTTATAATCTTTGGATAGAAAGAATTTTCTCTAAAATAAAAAAGACTACACTAAAAGTAAAATTTCTGTGCATCGGCCAGGTGTAGTGGCACACTCTTATAATCCCAGTACTTGGGGGGCTGAGACCAGAGGATCTGGGTTCACAGCCAGCCTCAGCTACTTAGTGAGGCCCTCCGCAACTTAGACCCTGTTTCAAAATAAAGAATAAAAAATAGGACTGGGGGTGTAGCTCGGAGGTAGAAGGCCCCTGGGTTCAATCCCCAGTGCTGCAAAAAAAAAAAAATTTGTGCATCAAAAGACTCAAGAACAAAGTAAAAAGTGAACAGACTACATGTTCACCTATAGGGATAAATAAATTAGCATCTGTTAATAGCATGGAATCTCACGTGGCAATTAAATAAACAAATTAGTATTACATGTACCAACATGGATACATTTTAAAAACATGATATTGAATAAAATAAGCAAGTTGCAGAGCATATAAAAATATGATATCATATATACCTGTCTATACATATATATATATGTAAAATATATACTATATATATATCCATTGATCAAAAGACAGACAGTCGCTGGGTGTGGTGGCGCACGCTTGTAATCCCAGTACTTGGGAGGCTGAGACCGGAGGATCCGGGTTTGCGGCCAGCCTCAGCTACTTAGTGAGGCCCTCCGCAACTTAGTGAGACCATGTTTCGAAATAAAGAATAAAAAAATAGGGCTGGGGGTGTAGTTTCAGAGGTAGAATGCCTCTGGGTTCAATCCCCAGTACCACCAAAAACAAAACAAAAAAAAAAGACAGGTAAAATCTACTTGGGTATAAAAAAAATGTAAAAAAAATACTTGAGAATGATATACTACAAACTCAGGAGAGCAGCTATCTTTGGAAAACAGGATTACAGTTTAGGATCAGAGGAGCCACAGGAGTGTGCAGCAGTATTTGTAATCTTATTTCTGAAGTTGCTTTAGGCACATGATATTAGGTACATAGTATTAGGTGCATGATAACTTTTTTTTTGGTACTGGGGATTGAACCTAGAGGCATTCTACCTCCAAGCCAATTCTACCCCCAGCCCAACTTTATTTCTTATTTGGAAACAGGGTCTCTCTAGGTTGCTGAGAGCCTCGCTAAGTTGCCGAGGCTAGCAAAGAACCTGCGATCCTCCTGTCTCAGTCTCCCAAGTACTGGGATTACAAGCATGCACCACCATGCCTGGCTACGTGATAACTTTTATGCCTGAAATGTTTTATTATAAAAACATAATACTTTCCCTGCTTAAGTTTCAGTTGGCTCACATGGCATGTAAAGTCAGGTTCACTGGCTCTACACGAAATTTGACCCATCGTCTTTCAAGCCTCACCTCTCATCCAACCAAACTCCTCTGCCAGGCCTCCCCACCTCTCTCCACACCACATTCTATGTGCCAGCTCTTCTGAGCTACTCAATACATCACACAAACAGTGCCCTTTATCCCACTATAGATCTTGATGGTCTACAAGGTCCTTCCCCTGCTCTTCTTGGCAAACCTGTTCTCATCCAAATCTAGACCTGATGTCACCTCCTATGTTGTTCCTCTGGTACCCTGGAGTAGGATTTACGGCTCCGTCCTTTGTATTCCCATCACATTGTCTTAGTGTATTGGCCCACTTACAAGTCAGGTGACAATTATCTAATTGCACAGCCATCTCCACAAAGATCAACAATTAATTCCTAAAACCAAGAGCCTGCACACTATGGCCCAAGAGCCAAAACTACCCCACCACCTGGTTTTGTACAGCCCACAAACTAAAAATCATTTTTACATTTGCAAATGAATTTTTAAAAATAAAAATAATGTTAGCCAGGCATGGTGGCACACACTTGCAATCCCAGTACTTGGGAGGCTGAGACAGGAGGATCACATGTTTGCGTCCAGCCTCAGCTACTTAGTGAGGCCCTCTGCAACTTAGTGAGACCCTATTCCAAAATAAAGAATAAAATAGGGCTGAGAGTGCAGCTTGGAGGTAGAATACCCCTGGGTTCAATCCCCAGTACTGCAAAATAAATAAATAAAAATAATGTTTTATGATGCATGAACATGTGAAATTTAAACTTCAGCATCCTTAAATCATGTTTTATTGGAACACAGCTATGTTTATTTATTTATGTATAGTCATCCCCAAGTATCCATGGAGCATGGGTTCGAACACCCCTGAGGATACCAAAATTTGCATCCACTGAAACAAAAACAACAAAAGAAAATGCAGGACTCTCCTCTGTCGGGCACAATGCTAGCACCAACAGTCCAACAGTGAACATGCCCTCTTGAAGGTATAGACAAACGAGCAATTCTGATAGCACGACAAGTACCATGAGGTAGGATGGACAGCGTGTTGTGGACATGCAGATGCCGGGTCCTTAATTAGCCTTGGGTGGTCGGAGAAGGATGCCCCGGTGAGGAGGAGATGCTCAGCCTGATTGAGGAGAGGGATAATCCAGGACTAAAGAGCAGTATGTGCAGAGTCAGGAATCAAGCACTGATGATGAAGTAAGCAGCAGAAGACTGGAACGCAGAGTGAGAAGGGGAAATGGTCAGAGAGGAGGATGACAGAGAAGAGGGTGAGTGGGCCGTCAAGGATTTGGGACCTTACATGAAGAGCTATGGGGACCCTTTTAGGAGTCTCAAGCAAAGGGATGAGATAACATTTGTTTTGTGGAACACTGGCTGGCTGCAGAATGGAGTTGGCTTGCAGATGGAGAATGGACTAGAGAGGACAGAGATGAAGCAGTGGGGCCGTTGAGGTCCACTGAGGAAGGACAGTACCTCTCTGAAGGAAATGACCACAAGGAGGTGTTTCCACGGCCCTTGCAAGGTGAGCCATAGCTAGAAGGTAGACATTAACAGGATTTTGTGAGTGGCTGACCCTCTGTGAGAGTCACTGGAAAACTCACCTGAGTGCATGGTGGTGCCGGTGCCAGAGAAAGGAGACGCTCACAGAGGAACTGCTACCCTGTCGGCTGTCATCATCACTTTCAAAGGTTGCCTGTCATTATACATAAATGTTTGCAGATCTGTCACCCCATTGAGACATAAGCACCTTGAGGGCAGGGCAATAATTTGTATCTCTGTTCTCTGAGAACAGCACCTCTTCCTGCTTGATATATGCTACTAGAAGAAACAGTTAACTGGAAAAAAATTAATGGACTTTTTGCCCTGTTAACTGGAAAAAAAAAATTAGCGTACTTTCTGCATGTTTCTGGGTTCATAGCAGGCCCGGGTCCAAATTCCAATACCACAACCCACTAACCCATTATTGACTTTAGAGCAAGTGATTTTTTTGTTGTTGTTGTTCTGTGCTGGGCTCTGTAGCAGCAGGGCATGGGACGACACGATGAAATAAATGCTCTTAAGACTTTTTTCCTGGTCTCAAAGAGGTAAGAGGGGAGAAGGCAAGAGAGCCAAACTCCCCGAACAAAGCTCAGCTCTTCCTTTTATTACAGGTTTATAGAATTAAGGTTGGGTCATCAGGTCATAAGTTTTCTCTGTTAAGGAGTAGAGCATTGGGTTAGGAATGCTCAGGAAGATAAGTTGTTATCTGGCAGTTTTTGCAAGAGCAGCAGAGGTTGCTGTCTTCAGCAACCTCCGTGAGGAAGTCTTCCACCTTAAGCAAGGCAAGCAAAGGTGTAAAACAGGAGGAAACAGCTTAGATAGCGAAGGGGCATCAAGGTCACTGTCTTCAGTTCCCTCAAAAGAAGCAATCTTCTGCCAAAGCAAGCAAGAAACTATAAATCCTTAAGCCAATATTCTTTAGACTTAGAACAGTTTCCCACAGTTCTGAGCCTCAGTTTCCTCATCTATAAAATGGAGAGAATAAGCCAGGCGTGGTGGCGCACACTTGTAATCCCAGTACTTTGGGAGGCAGAGACCGGAGGATCCGGGTTCCCGGCCAGCCTCAGATCTCTCGCTCTCTCTCTGCCTGTCTCTCTCTCTCTTTCTCTCCTTAGTGAGGCCCTCTGCAACTTCGTGAGACCCGGTTTCAAAATAAAGTATAAAAAATAGGGCCGGGGGTATAACGCGGAGGTAGAACGCCCCTGTGTTCAATCCCCGGTACCGCAAAAATAATAATAAAAATAATAATAATAAATAAAAAAATAAAATGGAGAGAATAATATTCACTTTATTAAGTTGCCATGGTAACTAAGTGAAATCATATATATGATAAATCTAACATACTTATTGGTTCAAAAACTTTTTTTGGTACTGGAAATTGAACCCCAGGACATTCTACCTCTGAGCTATGGGTACCCCAGCCCTTTTTATTTTTTATTTTGAAACAGGGTCTTGCTAAGTCGCTAAGGGTCTCGCTAAATCTGTGAGGCTAATCTCAAACCTGCAATCCTCCCGTCTCAGCCTCCCAAGTATTGGGATTACAGGCGTGCGCCACCACGCCCGGCTGGTTCATTCACTTTTAAGCACCTGTGATATGTCGGGTATGCTTGAGGATTCAGAAGTGCATTCCTAAAGGGGGAAAGAAGCAATATATAATAAATCTATAAACAAAATAATTTCAGACACTAATTAGTACTGTGCAGGCAACAAAACAGAGTGTGGTAATAGAAAGTAGGCACGTAAAGATACTCCTTTTCATTAGATCTTCATGGAACGTTTCTCTGACCGGGGCATATTTTAGTGGACTTGGAATGATGAGCAGGAGGCAGAATACTGGCTTATAGGGAAAGAGCATTCCAGGTAGAGGGAACAGCAAGTCCAAAGGCCCTGAGGTTTGCACTCACGAATTCTAGTCCATTTCTTATTTTCTTTCCCTTATTGAAATGAATAAAATAATTTAAATTCTTACAAGTTCAACCTCAAGGTTACTATGCTTCAGCAGTAGGCCCTTTATCTTCTGTTATTTATATTTTGTGACCAGGGAACTCATACCTGCCTGGGCCCCATTCCCTGAAGATTCTAATTTAGAACGAAGTGGGCCTAGCCTTGCCCCTTTGTCATGATCTCCAGCTGATTCTAAAGTTTGAGAACCACCATGTCACAGATAGGATTGCAGTCCCAATTTTAAAAGATACTGTATTCCTTATAAAATGGCCTTCCCGGAGTCTGAAATCCGATTCTTTCTCTCCTTCACAGCTCAACTGGCTGTATTCAGACTTAGCTGAGGGCTGGCTCAATTATGAAGTAAATTAGCTTAGCTCTAAGCTAGAAGAAGAAACGTGGCCATGTTTTTGGCACCTTTTAATTGGAGATAAATGCTAACATGTTGGAGAACATCCAAAGAGCAATTAGGAAGAGAAAAGAGCTCACAAAATTATAAAACTAGTAAGTATTGTTTCCAAAAACTGAACATACTCTGCTCCAGAAGGATGGGGAGAAAAACGAAGTGTCCAAAGAGGTGTTTATCAATGCCAAAAAGAAGCTTCTAGAGGAGAACAGTGTCTTCAGCTATGAAGCATAAGCTTGTTGGTTTAAGAAACTAAAATTTGAAGTTACAGTAGAGGAAAAAGTGAATAAGCCATTATATTATAACTTAGAAAAGTAGAAGCATGATTGTTGCATTAAGAGACTGTTCATACATTCTTATGTGGATTAGTGTGGTTTTGAAAAGATATGATTATACTAAACATATATTATGTCTCCAAAACAGAGAAGAAGAGACAGGGGATGAGGATTGGGGCATCTTTCTACAGAGGCCGAAACAAGTGCTGGGACAGAGGGTGAGGGGAAGAGACAGCCCAGAGTTAGGGAAGTGCAGTGCAGACGTCCTATGAATCAGCCCAGCGGTAGCTGGATTGGACTAGAGCAACTCCTGCTGGCTGCCCCCTGAAAAAAGAAAGTCGATGACAACAGTGAGCTATGAACTTAACTGGAGGAGAAGGCTCCAGGGCAGGGCCAAGTGACAGTGTGCACCAGAGGTTGGGCAGGGCATCTCCACAGGGATCTGGGCACTAAGGAGAAGGAGTACCAGGAGGGAGAGGCAGTCACATGGCATCCCAAAGACACACGCATGCCTCACACACACATTCCACATGCTTACACTCATTCGTGGGCTCATACACATTCATGGGCTCATACACGAATGTCCCACTTGCTCACATTTACATGCTCACACATCCATGTGCACATACACACCCATACTTATACCCCACATGCTCAAGCACATGTTTATACATGCACACACAGGTATGCACATTCATACATATACTCGTATGTTCCCACATACACACTCACATGCAAACACACACATACTCTCACATACACATTCAACTAGAAGGAGAAATTGTAAGGAGATGTTGGAAATCCCACTAGCTGGGAGCCTCAAAATCATTGCTTCTCACTCATTGTTTCTCACTATGATGAATATTCAAGCAAGAGGCCAAGAAAGAACCTATTATTGTGCTGGTGAGGTGTTGTTTTGCAGTACTAGGGGTAGAAGCCGGAGCCTCATGCATGCTAGGCAAGAATTCTACTACTGAGCTACACTCCCTCCCAGCTCAGTGTTACTATATGAACTACACTTTAAGGGGGAAAAATTAGTAACCTAGTCAGAAATCCACCATCTCAATTTTAATTCATCTCCAACTGGCAAAGATGCTGAGAACTTTGTCTTTAACAGTGTCTCCAACAACAAACCAAACTAGCACCTCTCCCTAGTGGAGGACAAACTACAGTCATTCGTGCTGGGGTCCTTCTGTAGCTGTGATGGAAGGAAGAGGTAGCCACTGCCTGAGATGCCCAAGGAGGCAGATTGCTGGTTAAGGACGAATTCCTGAATAACACTGTATAAAAAGGATAACTTAAAAAGCAACTTACTACTTCTGATTATTTAATCACTGTACATCCTCTGTGAAGTTGAGGGGATTTTTTGCAGGGGGAGGTACTAGGGATTGAATCCAGGGGCATTATACCTTTGAGCTACACCCCTGGCCCTGTTTTTTTTTTTTTAAACAAGGTCTTGCTAAGTGGTTGAGGGCCTCACTAAGTTTCTGAGGCTAGCCGTGAACCTGTGATCCTCCTGTCTCAACCTCCCAAGTACTGTGATTACAGGTGTGTGCCACCACATCTGGTTTCTTGAGATCCTTTATAGGATGTGATTAACACCTCAGCCCCAGAAATACTTAATGAGGGGTTCTATGCATCACTCCCTGGGAATCTCTGCCCTCCTGGAGCTTATATTCCACTGGGATGGGAAAGAGGAGGGAGATAGTAACCAATGGATAAAAAATTGCCAGGCTTGGTGGCACATGCCTATAATCCCAGTATTTGAGAGGCTGAGGGGTGTAGCTGGGGCTGGGGATGTATCTTAGAGGTAGAATGCCCCTCGGGTCAATCCCCAGTGCCAAAACAAAAACAAATATGTCAGATGGGAGTAAGTTCTATGAGAAAAATAAGTTAAGAAATGGATCCAGAATGGTTGGGAAGAAAGGAGGAGGGAAAAGTGGAGTCTCAGAGGGTAACAATAATGAAGGTCATCTGTCTTGCAAAACTAGGTTTCCTGGGCATACAATGCTAGGTTGACAATTTTTTTAATGCACTTGAAATATATTGTCATCCCTGACTTCTTAACCCTTGAGGGAAAGAGCCGCCTTTTGAGAGACCACCAAAGAGATTCACAGCAGCTCTGATGGTGCCCCAGCACAAGGAGGCCCTGTGCTCCACCACCCTTGAGGAGAGTCACCTAGGAGTTTGGAGCAACACACTGCCTTCTGGTGTTATCCAGAGCAACAACATACACGTGGTGTTAAGGAGAATCAGAATCTGGGCAAGAGATGTGGAGCCTTCATCCTGGAACCACATTCAGGCTCCAACAAGGAAGAAAGTTACCTGAAAGATATGTATATATACTTCTTTGACTTTCCAGGGTTTATTTTCAACCATTCTCTGTCCTTAGATTCTAGCTGCATGTCTAAAAATACTGTATAATTTGTATTTTGTTGGGTTTTGTCTAGTCTGAAACATTGCTTAACTGGAGAAATTAGTTCATTTACATTTATTGTGATTTCTAATATATTTAAGTGTTTCCACTATCTTATTTGGTGCTTTCTCTTTATGTGTGTGTGTGTGTGTGTGTGTGTGTGTGTGTGTTCCTCCTTTTTTGCCTTCTGGGGATTGAGCATTGTTTTAGCCAACTATTTTTCCCTCTTTGATTTGAAAACAGAAACATCTTATTTCTATCCTTTAGTGGTTACCCTTGAGGAAGTAACACACATCCTTAAAGTCAAAGTTAGTATCTTTGTTCTCCTTCTATATACACAAACTTTACCACGTTTTTACTCCATTCACCTTACTCCTATGTCACATGCAGTTGATGTTCAGCAACTTCTATTTTACTTGTTTTAAATCCAGAAGTTACTATTATTGACTTATAAAATCAACATTAAGATTGCTCCACATTTTATAGCAGTTCTCCCTTAGCCACATTTTTGTTTGCATGATTTCAATTACTTGTAGTCAACTAGGGCCTCACTATATTCAATGGAGGATTCCAGAAATAAAAAAAATTCATAAACTTTGCTTTATGCATGGTTATGAGTATTGTGGTGAAATCTCATGCCATCCCGCTCCATCCTCTCCAGGGTGTGAATTTTCCCTTTATCCAGCATACCCACATATATAAACTACCCATTCATTAGTCACATGGTAGCTGTCTGGGTTATGAGATCAACTGTCAAGGTATTGCAGTACTGTGTTCAAGTAACTCATGTTTTTCTTAATAATAGTCCCAAAGCACAGAGTAGTGATGCTAACAATTCAGATAAGTCAAAGAGAAGCTATAAAGTACTTCCTGTGAGTGGAAAGGTTATAGACTCAAGAAGAAAGAAAAAACCGTATACTGAAGTTGCTAAGATCTATGGTTAAATTATTGTTAATCTCTTGCTGTAACTAATTTACAAATTAAATTTATCACTATGTATAGGAAAAAACATAGTATACATAAGGTTTGGTACTATCCATCATGTCAGGCAATGTGTTAGTCAGTTTTTTGTTGCTGTGACCAAAATACCTTAGAAAAACAACTTAGAGAAAAGATTTATTTTGGCTCATGGTTTCAGAGGTTTCAGTCCACTGTTGGCTGGTTCCATTGCTCTGGGCCTAGGGCCTAGGGTGAGGCAGATCATCATGGCAGGAGGGCATGGTGGAGGAAAGCTGTTCAGCTTGTGGCAGCGAGGAAGCAGAGAAAGAGAGGAAGGAGTTGGGAAAAAGAAATACCCTTCCTGTGAAAACCCCCATTAACCTACTTCCTCTAACTAGGCCCCACCTCCTATGATTTCCACCACCTTCCAATAATCCATTTAAATTATTAGTCCATTAAATGGATTAATCCACTGATGAGGTCAAAGCCATCATGACCAAATCATTTCCTAAAAGCCCAATGAGCATTGCTGCATTGGAAACCAAGCCTTCAACACATGAGTCTTTGGGGGACACTTCCTATCCAAACCATAAAAGGGATCCATTGGGAGTCTTAGAATGTATACCGAAATAAGGGAAACTGCTGTACAATATTTTTTATTCACCACTTCTCTTTGCATGTTGGCTCCTCCTTCTGAGATTGTTTCCCAACTTCATGAGGTATATCTTTTAGAAATTCCTGTCGTGAAGTTCTATTGATTATAAACTCACAGCTTTTATTTATTAGAATTGTCAGCCGGGCGTGATGGCGCATGCTTGTAATCCCAGTACTTGGGAGGCTGAGACTGGAGGATCCGGGTTCGCGGCCAGCCTCAGCTACTTAGTGAGGCCCTCTACAACTTAGTGAGACCCTGTTTCAAAATAAAGAATAAGAGCCTGGCGTGGTGGCGCACGCTTGTAATCCCAGTACTTTGGGAGGCGGAGACCGGAGGATCCAGGTTCGCAGCCAGCCTCAGCTCTCTCTCTCTCTCTCTCTCTCTCTCTCTCTCTCTCTCCTGTCTCTC
>PVJS01044505.1:0-16625 GCA_004027185.1 Glis glis
GGTGTGGTGGTGCATGCTTGTAATCCCAGTACTTGAGAGGCTGAGACAGGAGGATCGCAGGTTCGCGGCCAGCCTCAGCTACTTAGTGAGGCCCTCCCCAACTTAGTGAGACCCTGTTTCAAAATAAAGAATAAAAATAGGGCTGGGGGTGTAGCTTGGAGGTAGAATGCCTCTGGGTTCAATCCCCAGTAACACACACACACACACACACACACACACACACACACAAGAATACAGTATTGCCTGCATGATGGGTGGTAGTGGTGGAGGGGGTATTTTCAACCTAACTACACACCTTTTCCTGTTTCTACCAATCCATCTACACATATTCTTAAATCAGTATCCTCAAGAGATGGGTTTCTAGCCAGGTATGGTGGCACACGCCTGTAATCCCAGTACTTGGGAGACTGAGACAGGAGGATCATAGGTTTGAAGCCAGTCTTGAACTCTTTTTCAAAACGAAAAATAGAAAAGGCCTGGGGGTATAGCTCGGAGGTAGACTGTCGCTGGGTTCAATCACTGGTACCAAAATCAATCAATTAATTAATAACAAGAGGGGTTTCTATTTCTTCTGCAAAGTGCTGAATGTTCCTTGCTCCGTCTCTGGCTGGCCCTGCCGTGGGTATTCGGTAGATCTGAGTAGCCAGGTCATGGTCCCAGGGTCCAATCCACACAAAAACAGTATTTGAGGGAACATGGCTCTGACTCTGAATGCCCTTGGCCGGAAAGCTCTGCTGAAACCATCCATCGACTGCCTTCTCTTTTCCTGGCATTTCCTCCGGCCCTTCCCTCCTCATAGCCACATATCTGATCCCTCTTTGTCGCCAGCCACATTCCACTGGAACCTGGAGCCCCAGATCCACACCCGCCCTTCTGCCAGGGCACCCATGGGGTACCCGGACCTGACAGGGCTGCAGCGGCCAACAGCTGGAGATGACATGGCCCTGTGAGGGGGCGGGGGTGGGGTGGAAAGCTGCCAGACTGCTCTTTCTAGAGTCTTCCACCTAGTAGCTTGAGGGAGAACATGGGGGAATTTCTGTACTTACTGGAAATAGCAAGGGTCTATCTCTTGGGACAAGATATGAGACAGATTTTCTCTCCCACCTTCCCCCCATCTTTCCCTCTTGATACAGCTGAGAAACTTGGTAGTGATTAGTCATTTCTGCTCATTCATTACTAATCTGGTTGGAGGGAGAGCGGTCTTTTCTGAGCTCAGTGCTCAAAAATTCAAGCACTCCCAAACTGAACTCACGGTCCTTCCTTTTCCTAGACACTCTTCCTCCTAGGCCCCTGTGGCCCGCAAGCTGGAAACACAATCCCCTCTCTTCCTCCGCTCGGAGTCGGTGACTATTCAACTTTTGCAGAAGCCCTGATCTGGTCCCTCCCACATGCCCACTCTCCTGGGAGCTTTGGGTCCAGCCCCCATTCTGTCCTCACCTATTATGACAGCCCTCGCTCCTCCGCCGGATGTCACTCTGTCACCAGCAGGAGATGAGCCTTCAAGAGGCCTCTTGGAGAAATCAGCGACAGATTGCTAGGATTTTCAGAAGCAACCTGGAACTGGACACACATTGCTGGGCCAGGGGGCTCCTGAAAGGCAGAGAGCAATCCAGACAGCGAAGGGGAAGATGATTCCGTGCAGACTGTGTGCCAAGGCCTGGACTCCGCACGTGCACTCCGGGGACCTGTGCGGGTGCACCCCTGATGGTATTTCAGGAGACTGTGCATGGTAGCAGGTGTTACCACCATCCAGGGCCACATGCCAAAGCGACCCAGAACATGGCACTTCAAATAATGACAACATTGAGTTTGCCGCAATCAGCAACCTGTACACCAATCAGCTCGGTGTGGGTAGCTCATTTCTGATCTAATTGGCATCAGAGGCTGGCACTGGATTTTCTGGAAGGCTCATCCAGTAACATGTCTGGCAGTGGATGCTGGCTGAGGGCTGAAACCTTAGCCAGAGCTGTCAGCTGAACACCCCGTGAGTCAGAACCGGGCTTCCTTAGCCTGCGTTATCTGAGTTTGAAGGATCCTAAGAGAGCAAGCGCCAGGCAGATCCTCTGGAGATTACAGCTGGGCTGGGTTTGGAGATGGGGACAGGTCAGGAGAAGTGCAGCAGTGTGACCTCGGGCCTGTGTGTGCCCCCCGGAGTGGCCTGAGTGGGGCGGAGGGGGCCTTTAACCCACAAGGGAGGAAGGTAGGCCGGCAATCCATGGAGACATGATGCTCGGCTGATAAGCCGGGCCTCTCCCTGGGGGCTGACTTTCCCTGCGGTTTCACTGGGCTTTTTAGAACAGTGATAAGATGTAGCCAAGATAGGAAAGGCTAACATTTTTGGAGTGCCTCCCGAAGGACGATGGCGTCTCACCCACAGGACCACCCTACAAAGTAAAGGGTTCCATGTAACAGAGGGGACGCGGAGGCCCTAGGTGGGCAGGTGCTGGGATCATTGTGCAGGAGCCTCACGGCGGCCATGGTCTGCTTCCCAGGTGTTCGTGCTCTGCCAAGGCCTCCTGCAGCTCTGCCAGCTCCTGTACAGCGCCTACTTCAAGAGCAGCCTCACCACCATCGAGAAGCGCTTCGGCCTCTCCAGCTCCTCCTCGGGGCTCATTTCCAGTTTGAATGAGGTGAGTGGGAGGCACCGGCCAGCAGACCCCACTAGCACACCATCCATGATGGGAAGCACCAGCAAACTCCATTAGTGCACCCCAGTACAGGAAGCACAGCAGACCCCACTAGTGCACCCCATCACAGGAAGCACCAGCAGGCCCCACTAGTGCACCCCATCACAGGAAGGGGGGGAAGCAGAACAGGGGCCTGGGTGCACACACCTAAGGCATCGGGACACACGACACACCCTCCTCCATGGTGTGGTGGCCTTTGACCTGGACAGTGCCCCAGCACATGTTGTCCTCACTCACGACAGACAGCCAGGAAGACAAGCCTTGACATTTGTGTCACCATGGTCCTTCCCATGGCTCTGGCACACATCACTAATCGGCCACAGCACTCCTGCCTGTGAGTCCAGACGCTGCCTCTGAATCCTTCTCAACACAGGGCCTAGGCCCCTCTACTGATCCAGACCTGAGTGGGCATGTGCAGCGAATCCTCTCAGCTCAGCCCAGGTGATCACCAATCGATGCCTCCCACAGTCACATGCTCACTCATACGGTCCCTGTGCTTAGAACCAAAATGTGGCATCAGGAACCACTGGATTTTTCAAGAGGCCGGGAGTAGCTAGCTGGGAAATGTTGCGGGGTCTGTTTAAGATAGGAGGTTGATGAGACAAATTAGGGGCATAATATTTCCCAGAGCGATGGGTCAATCCACATAAAAATAACTTAGCCATTAAGTCTCCTCTTTCCCAAGCTCAGACTTCCAGAATCTGACTTCAGATCATGCCTGAGGGCACAGTTTGAGGCAAATACCATCGGAGGGTTCATTTCTCTGACCCAAGTGTGTGTGTGTGTGTGTGTGACTATGTGTGTGTCTGTGTGTATGCATATCTGTATGTCTGAGTATTTGTGCCATGTGTGTCTGTATGCGTGTATCTGTGCCTTGCATGACTATATTGTGCCTGTGTGTATCTGTGTGACTATTTGTATATTTCTGTGTGTGTGACTATTTTTGTGCCTCTCTATGTGTGTGTCTATATGTGTGTCTCTGTATGTATCTGTGTGTATATGTGTATCTGGGTGTGTGTCTGGCTATCTGTGCATTACTGTGTGTGTCTATGTGTGTCTATCTGTGAGGGTGTCTGAGGCTTTGCATACGACTGTGTATTTTTGTGTATGGTTGTGTATCCAGGTATATCTGTGTCTGCGTGTAAGGATTTGTATGTATCTGTCTTGTATGTATTTGTATGTGTATATGTGTGTGTATTTGTTCATGACTGTGTGTCTGTGTGTCTGGGTGTGTATTTGTGCATGACTTGGTGTGTCTGTGTATATCTGTGTCTGTGGGTACCTGAGGATTTGTGTAGGACTGTGTGTGTATATTTGTGTGTGGTTGTGTGTATCTGTGTGAATCTGTGTCTGTGTGTATCTCTGTATCTGTCTTGTGTACACTTGTATGTGTGAGACTGTATGTTTGTATGTGTATTTGTATGTGACTGTGTGTATCTGTGTGTATCTATGTGCATGACTATGTGTGTCTGTGTATGTGTCTGGGTCTCTGAGGATTTGTGACACCGTGTATTTGTGTGTGTCTGTCTTGTGTGTATTTGTATGGGGAACTGTCTGTGTGTATTTGTACATGACCATGTGTGTGTCTGTGCACTCTGTGCCTGTGGGTATCCATTTCTCTGTGTGTGTGTGTGTGTGTGTGTGTGTGTGTGTACATTTGTGGGTGTCTGAGGATTCGTGTGAGCGTGTGCATGCTGTCTCTGTGTATGTGTATGAGAAGGACCCAGACTGGTGCGGGGGGAGGTGAGGCCGTGTGGATTGTGGAGTGTGTAGATGGCACAAGGCCCTCGGGCTGCAGCTCCCAGTCTCAAAAAGCCTGTGGATTCAAGGACTTTTTTTTTTTGTACTGGGAATTGAACCCAGGAGCATTCTACCTTTGAGCTACACTCCCACCCTTTTTATTATTTATTTCAAAGGGTCTCCGCGGCTGAAGAAAAGTTTGAGAGCAAAGTCTTAAGCCAGCATGAGCCCAGCAGGCGAGATGTCCGGCTTCCCATAGAGAAGTGAGGGTTGGGGTTAGGCCTCTGCAGGCGTCCTCCCTCCCTCTGGGGCCCTCCACCACCTCTCACACAGGCCTTTCAAGTCAGCCTCAGCATTCCTGAAATGGTCCAACATTTCCATGTTTTCATGGAAAACGATGGGGATGCAAGAAGGAAAGAAATGAAATCCGAAATCCACGAAGCCAAGAGCAAAGCTCCTTTCAGGGACAGGTATTAGAACATTCTAGAATCACCCCTGGCAGGGGTCAGATCTGCTCCCCACTGAGGGAGGCCAGGCTGCCTCCTCACACTCCTTCACACCCTTCTCTCTGCTTCACGGCCTCTTACTCTCGGCCGTGCTGCAGGGGCTCCCGGGCAGCCGTGCCCTCCTTTCAGAGTCTACAGTGCCCCTGTGTCCGTCACCAGCTCAACACATGTTCATGAATGCCAACTCTGTGCTGGGCGGTGGGAATGGATAATGGACAAAAATCTAAGAATGAATGTGATAGTTAGTGCTAGAAATAAATCAGATCATACCAGGGTATCAGTAGTAGTCAGATGGACGGGGGCTCTGAAGAAAGATAAAGTCATGGTGGGGATGGGGGAGCATGTGGGGGTCAAAGTGTTGGGTCCAGAGAGCTCACCTTTCAGTAGGCTCCAGGAACATGGAATCACCAATGTTCCCAGCCAGGAGGAGACTTAGAGATGCAGTAGTCCTCACCGCTCATTTTACAGAAGTGGAAACAGGTCCCAGGAAGGGCAGATTAAAAGTAGAGTTGCTGGGGCAGGAAGCCACTTCCCCAAGACGGCAAGACCACTCCAGTGAATCCCAGGCACTTTAAAGTCAGGCAAACCTGGTTCAAGCCACCTCCTGACCCCACAGATGTGGGCGTGTTACTGAATATTCTTTTGTCGCCTGCAAAACAAAAGTCATTGCATAGTTGAATGAGAAAATGCGTGTTGCTTGGTTATTTTCTCTACCAAATCAAAGTCCTTAGGTCCTTTAATTAGATCCCAATTAAACTTGGGAGTTTAATTGAATTGAGGCTTCCCTGGATTTTGTCCCAGTAGATTTACCCATGTTTATAGCAGCGTAATTCACAACAGGCAGTTTATGGAACCAACTTGGGTGTCCATAAACAGGCAAATGCACAAGGAAAATGTGGCTACACACACAATGGAATTCTACTCAGCCATAACGAAGAAGAAAAACGATGTCACTTGCAGGAAAAATGGATGGAACTAGAGAAATCATGCTGAGATTAGTCTCAGAAAGTCAAGGGCCACATGTTCTCTCTCCTACGTGGAAGCTAGAGAGAAAATAGGAAAGAAAGGGACTTCAAGACGATGAGGAGAGAGAGCCGTAGAATAGTGGGAGGGGATTGAGAGAGGGAGGAGGGGAGAGGGAAAAGGAGGGTTGAGGAAGGAGACAGACCAAATGATATTAAGTTCATATATGAAGGCATCACTAATAATCTCACTAGCATGTATGGGGAGGAAGAGCGGGTAGCCGGGTGGGGCGAGAGGGAAGCCCATCAAGAGATGTTGAGTATACATGAATGTATCACTTTGAATCTCACTATGATATATGCATTGCACCAATAAAATTCTAAAAAAAAAAGGGATTGGTCCTTAGATGGTTGATGTTTGAGAATTACTTCCCCTGGGCTGGGCTGGGCTGGGCTGGGCTGAAGGCGGAGGCGGGGATGGGTTTTTTGATGGCCGAGGGCAAGCTGAGACTGCACGTGTGTGGCCCATGGTGAGGTTCTGGGGACAGGGCAGGGGCAGCTGTGCCGGGGCCCCGCTGACACTGGCAGCCTCTTCCTTCTCCGGTCCTCCTGGGTGAGGTGTGGTCAGGGCTCCCCTGGGGTGGGTGAGGATAGGATCAGTGGTCCCACTCTCTTCCACACTCTCTGCAGATCAGCAACGCCATCCTCATCATCTTTGTCAGCTACTTTGGGAGCCGGGTGCACCGTCCGCGACTGATCGGCATCGGGGGTCTCCTCCTGGCTGCAGGTGCCTTCGTCCTCACCCTGCCACACTTCCTCTCGGAGCCCTACCAGTACACCTCGGCCAGCATCGGTGAGTGCTGCCCACCCCTGCCACAAACGGCCGAGGCGGAGGGCGAGTGTCATGTGACGCTACTGAGCATGCTCCTGGGCTGTGCATTTCACTCCGGGCCATGAAAATAGGTGCAAATCTCATGTCCGAGGAAGAACTTGTAGCCAGAATTGGTACTGACCTCTCAGATTCGACAATAAAAAAGTAATCCAGCAGCTGGGCAGGGTGGCACAGGTCTGTAATCCCAGTGCTTGGGAGGCTGAGACAAGAGAATTGCAGGTTCAAGGCCAGTCTTAGCAACTTAGAGAGACCCTTAGCAACTGGGGAAAGTCCCGTTTCAAAATAAAATAATAAATAAATAGGGTTGGGGGTGTAACTCAGATATAGAATACCCCTGGGTTCAATCCCCAGTACCAAAGAAAAAAGGAGGGAAGGAGGGAGGGAGGGAGGAGGGAGGGAGGGAGGGAGGGAGGGGGAACAGGAGGGAGGGAGGGAGGGAGGGAGGAAGGAAGGAAGGAAGGAAGGAAGGAAGGAAGGAAGGAAGGAAGGGAAAGAAGGATTGATTTAAAAATGGGCAGAAGTCTTGAACCAGAAAGTTTCCTTGGCTTCGTTTGGTTACTCTGAAGTGCATATTGCTATTGAAAAGCTCTCCCAGCCCCGACTTGCTGAAGAGGGAGGCGCAGCTTGCCTGCCCCTGTGACTCCCTGTGCTCCATGCCAGAAACCACCCGAACCCACCTGCCTGGGGATCCTCGTGAGCAGTTCCCACCATGTGGCTCGGAGGAAAGAAGATCCAAGCATCGATCAAGCTGCGATCCGGATCTTCTTGATGCTTCATGACACTTTGCGACATTTGTACATTTATCCATAATTCTTAAGATTCCATTGTTCTTGCACAGTGCGTTCATTTGATCCCCCTGGACATCAATGAAGAACAGAAAAAGAGTGTAAGTTAAGGATCTGGCACTTGGAGATGTACAGTTATTTTCCCAAGGACCAGTTGGTTAGGGGGAGAGAGAGAGAAGCTCAGGTCTCCCGATCCTTAAGCCAAGCGCACCCCTTCTCTGATCCAGACTTCTGATTCTTGGGGAGATGTCTTGTAGCAGGGTGAGATGGGTAAAGAGTTTATGTGCTTCCCTAGTGTGGTATTAAGTGGCCCGAAATTGCCTAGGAAGCAATCCTTTGGCTTTAAAATTTATCTTATTTTTAATACGAAAAATTCAAAACATAGCAGAATAAATAACATAATACCCACCTACGTACGGACCATTAAGATTTAATGGTTTTCCTTCAGATCCTCCTGTTTTAAAAGCTGTATTGATTTAATTTGCATGCCATATAGTCCATCCATTTCAAGTGTATAATTTAATTGGTTTTGGTATATTACATTATTATTTTTTAAAAATTGTAGTAAAGCAAATACAAAATTTGCTGTTTTAAGCATTAAGTGTATTATCCAGTGTCATTAAATACATTCTCAAGGATGTGCAACCCCTACTAATATTTCCAAAACATTTTCATGGCTTCAAACAGAAACTCTGTACCTATAAGAAAAGTCTCCCCCTCTCCTCCCCCAGCACCTGTCACCACTAACCTGCTTCCTGCCTCCATAAATTTGCCCAGTCTTCCATGTGGTAGAATACCAGAACTTGTTCCTTTATGGCTGAGCAATGTTTCGTTGATGAATTATACCACCTTTCACTTATCCATTCATCTGTTGATGGGCAGTTGGGCTGTCAGATATCTTTTTTATTTTTTGACACCCTAATTTTTTTGTTTGCATGCCAAGATAACTCTTTTTTTAAGAAGTAAGCCACACGTGGTGGTGAACACCTGTAATCCCAGTACTTGGGAGGCCGAGACAGGAGGATCACAGGTTCAAGGCCAGTCTCAGCAATTTAGCCAGTTCCTCAACAACTTAGCAAAACCTTGTTTCAAAATAAAAAAAAAAGGGTTGGGGGTGTATCTCAGAGGTAGAATGCCCCTGGGTTCAATCCCCAGTACCAAAAAAAAAACCCCACCTTACTAGATTTGAGTAGTCACCACCTCAATTCATATATATAATAGTTCCATTACTCCTAGAACACTGTTCTGCTATTCCTTTATAGACACACTCCCTCCCCCAGCCCTGCAGCCTTGTGCTGCTCTATCACTACAGTTTTATGCTTACGAGACTATCATGTAGACAGAAACACAGCATGTGACCTTTCGAGACTGGCATCTACCCTTGAGATTCACCCAAGTTGTTGTGTGCATCAGTGCTCCACTCCTTTTTCCTTCTGAGTAGGGCTCCCTTGCATGGGTGGATGTGCCACAGGCCGTTTATCCATCTACCCATTGAAAGACATGTGGATTGTGTCCAGTTTGTAGCCATTATCAACAGAGCTGCTATAACCATCCATGGACAGGTTTTTGTGGGAATATAATTTTATGAAGTTAAACATCTTTCCACGTGCTCATTTGTCATCCATATGTCTCCTTTGGTGAATTGTCTATTCAAGTCTTCTGCCTGTTTTTAAATTGGGTTGTCCATGTTTTTTATTGTTGAATTTGAGAGTGTGTTACAAATTTTGGATACAAGTTCTTTATTAGATATGAGATTTGTAAATACTTTCTCCCAATCTTCAGATTATCTTTTATATTCTTTTAATAGTGTCATCTGCAAAGGAAAAGTTTAAATTTTGACAATGTCCAATTTATGAGGTTTTTTCCTTTTATGACTCATGCCTTTGGTACCACATTTAAGAACTCTTTGTCCAATACCAGGACAGAAAGATTTTCTTCTCTGTGTTTTCTGAAGTCATTACACTTTTACAGTTACATTTAGATCTATGATCCATTTTGAGTTAATTTTTTAAAGTTGTTTAACTTTTCGTGTATGGATGTCAAATTGTCTCAGCATCATTTGTTGAAAAGACTACCTTTTCTCCATAAAATTATTTTTGCACTACTACCAAAAATGAATTGGCTTGGGCTAGGGATGGGCTAGGGCTAGTAGATCAGTGTCAGGACTCTTGGAAGAGCCTAAATTCCATCCACTGAACAACGGGGAGGAAAAATTGGCCGTATTTATGTGGGTCAATTTCTGGACTTCATATCCCATTTCATTGTCTATGTGTCTATTCTTTGCCAATATTACATGGTCTTACTTACACTCTATCATAAGTCTTAAAAATTGGTTGGTATGACTCCTCTAACTACTCTCTTTCAAATTTGTCTTATCTATCTATTCTAATGCATTTGCCTGTCCATCTACATTTAAAAAAATCAGTTGTGTATATTTAAAAGAAAAAATCCTTCTGGAATTTTGATTGGAATTTCATCAAATTCACAGATCAATTTGAGGACAGTTGACGTGTTTATTAGGTTGACCCCACTAACCCATGAACACACTCTACCTCCCCATTACCCTTGCATTTAACATTGACCTGTGTTTGACAAACTCTACAGTTGAAGAATGTATCTATTCTCCAAGAGAACAAGATAAGGATCCTTAAAGATGTGTAAATGCCCCCTGTCCTCTCTCACCTTCTATTATTCTTGATCGATATTCTAGTTCCACCTGTCTTTAGCATTGCCACAATGGTCATTATTATTAAGTTTTTATTATATCGTTACTTATAAATAAGTTCATGCTTGTTTATATTTACTCACCAGTTTGCTGGGGTTTTAGTTCATCTTTGCTTTTGGATTTCACTCACCCTGTTGACTCAATTTCCTTTTCCCTGGAGTATAGCCTTTAGTGTTACTTTCAGGATGGCCCATGAGTGAGAAAAAGTTCTCTTTGTCTGAAAACGTCTCAGTTTGCCCTTCCTCTTGAATTATAGTTCAGCTACAAATGATACTAATTATTAAATGAATACCAACTATTTTAAATTAAGGGTTATTTCTTCTCGGCACTTGGCAGGTAACACACCTTTGTCCTTTGGCATTTCCTGATGGTGTCGGGACTTCTCCATCAATCCAATTGTCATCCTTTTTGAAGTACACTGTTTTTTTCTCTCTAATTGTACTTAAGATTTTTGTCTTTTCTTGATTGTTCTGCTTGTCTACCATAAAGTGTTTGAGTATGGGTTTTTTTAATCTTCTGTTTGGAAGTTCAATGTGCTGGGGCTTTTTAGAGATTAAATTCTAAAAAATTCTCAGCCAAAAATGCTCCTGGTATTGCACACCCCTATTTTCCTCATCCCTTTCTTTGGAACTCCTTTTACATAAAAATATATGTTGGTTATCTTCATTTCTGGCCTCCTTGTCTCTTCACCTCTCTTTCATAGTTTTCATTGCTTTTTTTTCATCTATATAACATCCTGGGTGATTTCCTTAAAGTATGTCTTTCTTTTTTGTGTTTGTGTGGTACTGAGGATTGAACCCAGGGGCATCTTACCTCCAAGTTACACCCCCAGCCCTATTTTTTATTCCTTATTTTGAAACCAGGTCTTGCTAAGTCTCAGAGGGCCTCACTAAGTAGCTGAGGCTGGCCGTGAACCCGGATCCTCCGGTCTCAGCCTCCCAAGTACTGGGATTACAAGCATGCGCCACCACGCCCAGCTTTAAAGTATGTCTTTCTATTCACTTAAATCTCTCTCCAGCTTTGTCACTCAGCGTCAAACCCATCCTTAACATTGTGAGTTTTATTTTATTTACTTACTTATTTTGTGGTACTGGGGATTGAACAAAGGGACATTCTACCTCTGAGCTGAACCCCCAGCCCTATTTTATTTTTTATGTTGAAACAGGGTCTCACAGAGTTGCTGAGGATGGCCTCAAAAACTTGCGATCCTCCTATCACAGCCTCCCATGTAGTGGGATTACAGGCGTGCACCACCATGCCTGGCACATTGTGAATTTTAATGACTCTCTATTTTGCTAATTTCTTTTTTTTTTTTTTTGCAGTACTGGGGATTGAACCCAGGGACATTCTACCCCCAGCCCTATTTTTTATTCTTTATTTTGAAACAGGGTCTCGCTAAGTTGCGGAGGGCCTCACTAAGTAGCTGAGGCTGGCTGCAAACCCGGATCCTCCGGTCTCCGCGTCCCAAGTACTGGGATTACAAATGTGTGCCACCATGCCCAGCCTAAGATTTTGCTAATTTCTAAAAGTTGTCATGATTGCCTTTCAAATCTTCCTGTCCTGGTTTTATGATTTCTTGGTGTTCCCTTATGATTTCTATTTTTCCTTGATCTCTTCAATTATTTTAAACATATTTATTTTATAGCCTTTTCTGGATTGTCCTATTAGCTCAAGTTTTGAGAATGTTAATCCTCCTAGTGTCTTGTGTCTGCCCGCTCTTGTTCATAGTGAATCATCTCTTTGTATGTCCCATTGATTTCCAAACTTACTGGCTTACCAAACCCTTTCCAGAAAAAAATTACTCAGTGCCCCCCACCTCCATGCCTGGGAACTTCCACCATCCTCCTTTTATTTTTAGTCAATGCCCCCAATTGCACCTGAGGCTACTACCACCCTCCTGGGGCATTCCAGCACCAGCAATATCCAGGGGGGTATTGCTAGCTTTGGGAATCTATGGCTAAGTTTTGACCATGGCGCCATTTGTAATGGCATTTTTCCCCCTGTAGAAATCACAGACGATCAGGGCTGGGAAATAACTCAACAGAGTGGGTTTTCATTTGCATCTACTGAGCACCCCATTAACATCACTTTTTTGGAACTAATTCTATGTTACTTTGTTAGTGTGGGATAAACTTGCATTTGTTTGAAGGTCTGTAGAAAGTAGCAGTAGTTTTAGGATGATGATTTATTTGTTTGTTTGTTTGTTTGTTTGTTTGTTTGTTTGTTGGGGGTACTGGGAATTGAACCCAGGGGCATTCTACCTCTGAACTCTACCCCCAGCCCTTATTATTTTTTATTTGGAAACAGGGTCTCACTAGGTTGCTGAGAGTCTCGCTAAGTTGTTGAGGCTGGCCTCAAATTTGTAACCGTCCTGTCTCAGCCTCCCAAGTACCGGGATTATAGGTGTACACCACCACACCCAGCTCATGATGATGATTTCTGAGAGGTCCAGTCTACAGATGATCAATCTTAGTCCACTGGAGTGGAGTTGAAGGTGTCTGGAGTTGAATGCATGGCCCAGGAATGCGCTGAGTGAATAGTTTGATTCTAGATCTTTTAAAAGTCATGTGTGTAGACCACGATCAAGAGACGAATCACTCAGAAAGATAGCGGGGATTGCTTTATAGGCTGTGAAACCTAGGTTGGAGAAAGGTAGGTGGCTGGAATGGAAAAGGAGTGGAGCAGAAACAGGGATGTCTAATGGTGAAATGCCTGCTGGGATCTGGTCCTGGAAATCTTTTCTCCGCCGCTCCGTAAATCACCGCTGGCCCTAGTCATGTCTCATAAGTGCATGGTGGTCTTGGGTCTGTCCGCATGTTTAAAGGCTGAGTCCTGCTTCAAATGAGGAGAGGATGCGGCCAGCCCGAGGCAAGGGTCCTGCCTGCGCTTTCTCCCCTCACTTTGGACGAGGAGGCCAGCTCTGAAGGAGAGTCAGAAGTTGACCTTTCTCAATGCATGAAGACAGGGCTAATAAAATAAGCAAGGGAGCCGGGGGCCCTGGGTCCAGGCTGAGGGGAGGGCATCCTGCCAGGCTGAGGGGAGGGCATCCCACACACCGTCGCCCGCTGGGCCCGGCTGGTCGGCTCCCTGCGGCCCGGGCCCACATCCCAGTGACATTTGCTTTGGTCGGGGCAGCAGTGGGAGGGGGGTGGAGATGGGCCTGACTCTGTTCCTTATTAGCGATGGTCAGTCGGATCGGGGTCAGCTCACCAAGATTCTCCCAGCTCAGAGGGAAACACTCTGCCAGTCCAGTCTTAACCACAGCGCTCTTAGCCAAAATCCTCTAACAGGGGATAGGGGTGTAGGGCCGCAGGCGGGATCCGTAGGCCAGGAGAATGTACTGTTTCGCCGCTCCTGCTCCTTTTGTTTGTGCAGATTCTAATTGCAACAGTCGGGCACAGCAGTCTTGCACGCTCTGGCTGGGATCAGAGCAACAGCTGGAAGTGCTCAGGGCTGGGCTACCTTCGGGGCATCGTCCTGGTGCCAGGTGGTAGGATGAGGAGGACTTTGGCCCAGCAGACACGTCTGTGGGATCTAGCTGGAGCTGCACACCGGGTGAGGGTGTGGCGTGGGAGTGTGTATGCTAATATGTGCAAATAAAAATATTCATCAAGTCTCGCTTTGTGGGAACAGTGTGACGCGTGACTCCTACTTGAAGTGTCTTCCTGTGGGAACCGTGTGTTGAGTTGTGCAAGGTCAGCAGGAGGAAACCTATGTCATCCGATGCACCGCCCTGAGTGGCGGTGCAGCTCTGAACCGGCTCCTGGAGCAGCCAGTCCGGATTTGAACTGAGCTTGGAGACTCCTGACTGTGTGGCCTGGGCCTCTTCTCCATGAGGGTCTACAAGACAGAGCGCCACAGAGGCGCACAGTGGCCCACACAGGCAGTAATGGCAAAGTGGTGGCTCTCGTCCCTGGTGGTGGCGGGGACAATGCATGTGTAACATGAGCAAGAGTAGTAGCTCCCAGGATCCCAAGTTAGAACGTACCCTTCAGCTTCAGCAAAGGGCTGAGCCCAGCGGTCTTGGCCGTGGGCAGGGAGGCCTGGGGCATCGGAAGGGGCTTCTCTCTGGTCCTCACCTGGGTCCCCTGCTCTGGCCTGGAGCACGGCCCCTCCCTTGGCACAGCCCCTGCTGCAGCCTCACAGTGAGGCCTCAGGGTTTCTCTGGGTAGGAGCTTAAGCAGATTCTCACCTTGGTGCCACGGGCATAATAGGGCGGGCACGGAGCTTGGTATTCAAACCCCAGCTCAAGCCATTCACCTGCCAAGTCTCCTTAGGGGAGCCATGCCGCCTTTCTGAACCTCAGTTTCCCCACCTGTAAAATGGGAACAATAAGACCTCCACCGTCAGTGTGTCTTCCGAGCGTGGAATTAAAATGAATAGGTAGAGCGCCTGGCTCCTGTTGGCTCTTCGGCCAGTTCCTGTTTGCCTGCCCTGGTAGGGGTGGGGGGGGGCTCTGAAATCTGTTCCTCATCAGAAATGGCCCGCAGACCTATTCTCTTGTGTTGACACTGGTTTCTCCCGCTTGGAACAAAGCCGCTCCGGAAATGACCATGGGAAATGAAGAGTACGTGTTTTAGGGAGGGGAAAAAAATTAAAGAAGGGCTGAACATTGTGGGAATCAGGCAGACCTTTAACAACTAATTGCTAATTTTAAAAAGGCCATGCCGACATTTAGGAATGTTTAGATTTTCTAAATGTCAGTGGGATCCGGAAATGTGCCCTGGCGCCTTTAGAGACGAGACTAGCTGCCCGGCCAAAGTCTGCGGGACCACTCGTGGAAGGCGGGGAGAGGTTTTCGCAGATGGGAAACAGGCCGACATGAGACCAGCTCGCCCAGGAGCTAAGGGAAAGGTCTTCGGAAACCGGTGTCTGGTGGGACTAGGTGTGACCTGTGCGAGATCCCAGCCAAGCCCCGGGGAAAGGTGGCCCCACAGACAATGGCTGCCGGAAGTGGGAGTCAAGCAAAAAAGAGGAAGAGTCACTTTCTTGTCCTTTATCCCAGAAGCGGCTAGTCCCCGCCCCCAATCACCCCAACGCTGTTCCTGGGAAGGGGGCTCCCAACCAAGATGAGCTCAGGGTGACTCCAGAGTGGACACCCACCCGCCGAGTGACACCAATAGACCAGGAGGCCCCAGAAGACAGTGAAGGGCGCACGGCGTGCAGGCCCGCGTGAGTGTGCCCGTGGTGCACAGGTGTGGGGATGGGGGTCGGTACACCTGGAGTGTGGAGAGGAGGTCGGTACACGGGAGATGGGGAGGACGTGGGGACGTGTGAAGGACGCACGCGGGGCGGCGTGAGGAGAAGTGCGTGTCCGTCGGGGACTGAGCAGGTGGACAGTCAGGGTGGGATCCATCTACCCCGAAAAGGAAGAGAAAACAAACCAGAGGGGAAAATCACACCACACCTGGGTGTTATGAATTCAGCGGAAAGAAAAATAGCCCCAAACAGATGAGCAGAACCAAACCTAATGAGATTTGAAGTGGAACATGTTTTTAAATGCACGGTGTACGAAAGCATAGAAATAAACATGGCGAAATGATGGGGAAGGCTGGGCGAGGGTTGAACAACAGAGAAGTCCCGAGAAAGAGCCAAGGCTCAAGGACTGGCTGCGGACCTGGTCACCCCATGGTGGTGGCATGGCAGCTGACCAACTTCACTGTCCCTCGGGCTCTTTGTGTGTGTGTGTGTATGTGTGTGTGTGTGTGTGTGTGTGTGTGTGTGTGTGTGGTACTGGGGATTGAGCCCCGGGGCATTCTACCTCTGAGCTACACCCCAGCCCTATTTTTTATTTTATTTTGAAACAGGGTCTCACTGGGCTGATGAGAGTCTCACTACTTACTGGGACTGTCCTTGAACCTGCAATCCTCCGGTCTCAGCCTCCCAAGTACTAGGATTACAGGCATGCGCCACCATGCCTGGCTCTCTCGGGCTCTTTTAACATCTGTTTGGTGGGCAAGTCACAGCCTCTCTCAGTTGGCCTGAAAACATGACCCTGGCCAGACATGGTGGCACATGCCTGTAGTCCCAGTACTTGGGAGGCTGAGACAGGAGGATCATGGGTTCAAGGACAGCCTCAGCAATTTTGTGAGACCCTGTTTCAAAATTAAAAATAGAGCCGGGCATGGTGGCGCACACTTGTAATCCCAGTACTTTGGGAGGCGGAGACCGGAGGATCCAGGTTCACGGCCAGCCTCTCTCTCTCTCTCTCTCTCTCTCTCTCTCTCTCTCTCTCTCTACTTAGGGAGGCCCTCCGCCAACTTCGTGAGACCTGGTTTCAAAATAAATTATAAAAAATAGGGCCGGGGGTGTAGCGCGGAGGTAGAAC
>PVJS01044506.1:0-16625 GCA_004027185.1 Glis glis
CTCTCTCTCTCTCTCTCTCTCTCTCTCTCTGTCTACTTAATGAGGCCCTCTGCAACTTCATGAGACCCAGTTTCAAAATAAAGTATAAAAGTCAGGCCATGGTGGCGCACGCTTGTAATCCTAGTACTTGGGAGGCTGAGACCAGAGGATCCGGGTTCACGGCCAGCCTCAGCTACTTAGTGAGGCCCTCCGCAACTTCGTGAGATTGGTTTCAAAATAAAGGATAAAAAATAGGGCTGGGGGTGTAGCTTGGAGGTAGAACGCCCCTGGGTTCCATCCCCGGTACCGCAAAAAAAAAAAAGAGTATAAAAAAAATAGGGCCAGGGGTGTAGCGCGGACTGGGTTGTACTGCTGACAACCAAAGATAAATATCAAATCGTGAGTGCTCGCTTCAGCAGCACATATACTAAAATTGGAACAATACAGAGAAGATTAGCATGGCCCCTGCACAAGTACGACACGCAAATTTGTAAAGCGTTTCATACTCAGAAATTATGAGGCCAGAAAAAAGCAAAACATTGTGCATGGCATTGCTTAATTAAAAATACTATCAACCAGTTGTGCGTGGTGATGCACGCCAGTAATCCCAACTACTCCAGAGGCTGAAGAAGGAGGTAGAACCCTCTTGGGTTCAATCCCCAGTACCACGAAAGGAAGGAAGGAAGGAAGGGAGGGAGAGAAAGGAAAGGAAAGAAAAGGAGATACTTTAGCTGGGTGTGGTGGTCCATGCCTGTAATCCCAGTATTTAGGAGGCTGACAGGAGGATTACAGTTTCCAGACCAACCTCAGCAATCTAGTGAGATCCTGTTTCAAAATAAAAAGGGCTGGGGTATAGCTTGGAGGTAGAATGCTCCTGGGTTCAATACTGAGTACCAAAAAAAAAGTGTCAGGGGAAGGCGGGCAGGGGGTGTAGCTTAATAACAGAGCACTTGCCTAGCATGTTTGAGGCCCTACATTTAATCCCCAACACTACCACCACCACAACAAACTGTCAACCCTTCAATCTAGTGAAAATATCCTTCAAAAATAAAGGTGAGGCCGGGCGTGGTGGCGCACGCTTGTAATCCCAGTACTTTGGGAGGCGGAGACTGGAGGATCCTAGTTCGCAGCCAGCCTCAGAGCGCCCGCTCTCTCTCTCTCTCTCTCTCTCCTTAGTGAGGCCCTCCGCAACTTCGTGAGATCCGGTTTCAAAATAAAGCATAAAAAAATAGGGCCGGGGGCGTAGCGCGGAGGTAGAACGCCCCTGGGTTCAATCCCCGGTACCGCAAAAAAAAAAATAAATAAATAAAGGTGAAATAGAGATTTTTCAGACAAACAAAAACAAGAGATTTCATCCCCAAGCCAGGCGTGGTGGCGCACACCTGTTATCCCAGTACTTGGGAGGCTGAGACTAGAGGACCGGCATGCAGGTTAGAAGACAGCCTCAGCAAATAGTGAGACTCTCATCAATCTAGTGAGACCCTGTTTCAAAATAAAAATAAAATAGGGCTGGGGGTATAGTTCAGAGTAGAATGCCCCTGGGTTCAATCTCCAGTACCACACACACACACACACACACACACACAAAAAAAAAAAAACCATTCAAAAAAGAGAGAGATTTCATCCCCAACAGAATTGCACTATAGCAAATGCCAAAGGTAGGACATAGGGGTAATATTAACAGATAAAAAAAGATCCTCAAAATGTGATTAAGAAATTAAAAATAGCAAGTATCTAGGTAAATGCAAAAGAGTATTTCATTGTCTTATTTTGCCTTTTTCCTTTTAATTTTATTATGAAATTAATAATGGTTTACACCATAATTTGTATTATTTTATGGTATTTATAATACGTTTTAGGTCTTGCTTTTATAACAAAAAAGACAGTAGGGGATCTGATTCTACATGACGTGGTATAATATTAGGTGTAGATGGACCATGAAAAGTTTGAGACATATAGTCCCTATAACAACCACTAAAATGTGGAAGGAAACATATAAAGACACCAAGGAAAAACAGCATCAGACAGCCAGGCTTGTAATCCCAGTACTTGGGAGGTGGAGACCGGAGGATCCGGGTTCGCGGCCAGCCTCAGCTACTTAGTGAGGCCTTCCGCAACTTCATGAGACCCGGTTTCAAAATAAAGAATAAAAAAATAGGGCCTGGGGTATAGCTCGGAGGTAAAACGCCCCTGGGTTCAACCCCCGGTACCGCAAAAAAAAAAAAAAAACAGCTTCAGAAAAGCAGAGCAGAAGCCGGGAGTGGTGGCGCACACTTGTAATCCCAGTACTCGGGAGGCTGAGACAGGAGGATTGCAGGTTTGTGGTCAGCCTCAGCTACTTAGTGAGGCCCTCAGCAACCTAGTGAGACCCTGTTTCAAAATAAAATTTAAAAAAATAGGGCTGGGGGTGCCACAGGTTCTAGGCCAGCCTCAGCAACTTAGCGAGACCTTGTTTCTAAATAAAAACTAAAATTGGGCTGGGGTTGTAGCTCGGAGGTAGAATGCCCCGAGTTCAATCCCCATTACCACAAAAATAAATAAATACATAGCCTTAAATATGGTCTGGGGATGTAGCTCATGAGTAGAGCACTTGCCCAACATGTGCGAAGGCCTGGGTTCAAACCCCAGCAACACACACACACACACACACACACACACACACACACACACACACTCTCCCAAAAA
Organism: Glis glis; assembly: GCA_004027185.1. Classification (NCBI taxonomy): domain Eukaryota; kingdom Metazoa; phylum Chordata; class Mammalia; order Rodentia; family Gliridae; genus Glis; species Glis glis. The sequence continues at coordinate 2,665 of PVJS01044506.1, forward strand.
AAACCCTTTAAATTAATATTAAGATCATCTTGCCTTATAATGATCTATTTGGTAATTTTATGTATTTTTAGTAAATCCTATCATTTATCCTATGTTCTACATGGAGTTTTTAAGTTACAATTGCTAATCACTTAATGTCACTATTAAAGTAGACCAAGGATTTTATAATCTAACCTTGGTATTTCTTTAAGTATACTAGAAGCTCTCCACCACCCAGAAATAGAAGTGAGTCTGACTTAATCTCTCAAAGGCTGAGTTTATCAGGATTGCCTGCACACAAAACCACAGAAATGCTAAAATAAGTAATAGGTTTTCCATCAGAGTTTCTTGAATCTAAATCCAAAATTGCAGTTTTCATCGCCTAATTAAGGTCCAACACGAAGATTGATTTTATGTCCTATCTAGTTTAGTGGTAAATTCATTAAAACGTCTGTGAAATCTGGCTACATTTCAGAATCTAGTCTACACACACAATATGCTGCCTTTTTATGGATGAGGCTAATCAAAAGATCTAATTCACACTCTGTTACAGTTTTTTCCCCACTGGGTAAACTGCTTCCTACAAGGCCATGCTACTGAACATCTTTACGTAGAAACCAGGAGAGGAGAGTCACGTCACTGAACTGCATTCATGGTCTCTATTAATGCTTTGGAAAATTTTTAAATATTCTCTTATCTATGGTAATTGGAACTTGCTTTGTTTTACTTTCTGCATTTTAATACTTTAAAATGCAATATTTAAAATGCACTATTATTTCAAGAATGAAAATCAAAGAACTACTAAAAGTAGGCTGCAGATAGAGCTTAGTGGTAGAGTGTGTGCTTAGCATGTGCTAGAACTGCTAAAATTACTGGAAATTTTAAGAGCATTAGGAGAAACTGTTGCTGGAATGAATCTCACTCAATACTAGATGAATCTCTTAAGAGATTAAAACATTGTCCAAACTTTCCAAACATTTCCAGTCTGTTATTTTGATTGGGAATTGTATAAAACAGGATTGTCAGACAAATACCAAATACCAGCTATCTCTGCTGCGAGCAAGGAGAATGAGAAATAGAGTGAGAACTCAGGAACTAATAATTAGTATTTTTTTTTTTTTTTGTACTGGGGATTGAAGCTAGAGGCATTCTACCTCTGAGCCACACCCCCAATCCTTCTTTCTTCTTATTTTTTTTTTAATTTTGAAAGAGGTTCTCACTGAATTGCTGAAGCTGACCTCAAACCTGTAACCCTCCTGTCAGCCTCTCAAGTACTAGGATAACAGGTGTGCCACTGTGCCTGGCAAGAACTAATAATTAATTTTCTGGAGAACTGACTATATCAGTAGGGCCCAGTTTTCCTGTGTTATGATGTCTATAACTTACTTTAAAATATTTCAGCAAAAAATAATGCTACAACCGGGTGTGGTAGCACACACCTGTAATCCCAATACCCAAGATGCTGAAACAGGAAGATCACAGGTTCGAGGCCAGACTCAGCAACTTAGCAAGACCCTCAGCAACTTAGTGAGACCCTGTTATAAAATAGGGTTGGGGGGTGTAGCTCAGAGGGGGAAGCCCCTGGGTTCAATCCCCAGTATCTCACACACACACACACACACACACACACACACACACACACACAAATAAATAAATAAATAAAAATACTATAACATGTGTTGGATAGTTTAAGTTACATTTTGGGTAGCTGGATACTTAATAAAAACCTCATAGTCTAGGGGTGGGTAGCAAATATATATCAGAAAGGCCACTTCAGAGGAGTTTGCAAGTGCTTCTGTGTCTGTGCCTCTGAAACACCCTATTTTATTAATTAGCGACCTGAATACGGATTTTCATCAGTGAAATTAATGGTTTGTGAGTCACCACAATGAAGTTAGAAACAAGCTCTCCTTGGTGAAAATAGTGGCATTCGACATCTGTGGAACGGCTGTCTTCTTAAACCACGCTTTAAGAAACCAGTGACTTTGCCCTAATGGCCTGTGACCTGCCGCTGGTGTGGGGATATCTGGAAGCTGAAGCTGTCTGTTACATCGCAGTGCTGTCTTCAGAACAATGTCACTGCCACAAGAGAACTTTTCACGAAAGGTGATAGTCTCATCACCTAAAAAGAGCAGTGTTGATGTTGCATAAAGACAAAACAAGGTGTTTGAAAAGGTTAGTACCGAATGGCAAATAAATGCTTCTTAAATAGTTGACTGTGGTGGTTGGCTTTATGTGTCCACTTGACTGGCCACAGGGCGCCCAGATTACGTAGTATTTCTGGCTGTGCCTAAGAGGATGTTTCTGGAAGACTTGTGCATTTGAACTCAATTTGCATTTGCCCTCCCCGATGTGTGTAGGTGGCATCTCATCTGTTGAGGGTCTGAATAGATCCTCCTATGTTTGCTTCCTGTTTGCCTGCTGAGCTGAGACAGCTCATCTTCTCTGGGTCTCAGTCTGGGATTCAAACCACTGGTTCCCCTGATCTTAGGTCTTCAGGCTCAGATTGAATTAAGCCACTGGGATGCCCAGACCTTGCAGATGGCAGACTAAGGGTTTCTCAGCTTTCATAACTACATGAGCCGATTCCTCATATGAATACATGTATTTACACCATTTACACACACACACACACACACACACACACACACACACACATACACACACACACACACACCCTTCCTACTGGTTCTGTTTCTCTGGATAACTCTAACTCTGACTAATAACAATATCTAAATCATAACTTGGTATAAGACTTTGTTGTGTGTGTGTGTGTGGTACTGGGGATGTAACCCAGGGGCCTTCTACCTCCAGGCTGTACCCCTAGACCTATTTTTTTTTTATTTGGAAACAGGGTCTCACTAAGTTGCTGAGGGCCTCATTAAGTTGCTAAGGCTGGCTTCGAACCTGTGATCCTCCTGTCTCAGCCTCCCAAGTACTGGGATTATAAGGGTGTGCCACCACTCCCGGCAATAAGACTTATTTTGTTGTAAGCTGATACTAATGTTAGGGAGGAGTAGCCTTCATATAGCTCAGTCTTTTGCAGTGATCAGTAATATACACCAAAAAGAATATATAAATTATGCTTCCATAGGAGACCAGTAGGGAAGAGGGTTTTGGTCTGAAAAAGCTTTGGAAGTCTTTATACCTCATGGGTAATGATGTTCTGACTTCATACTGGGCTGACCACACACTCAAGTAATTTGTTGTGACTACATGATCTCCAAAAGATTTAAAAAGTCACAAGAAAACCAGGCATGGTGGCAAACGCTTGTAATCCCAGTACTTGGAAGGCTGAGACAGGAGGATCACAGGTTCGCGGCCAGCCTCAGCAACTTAGTGAGGCCCTCTGCAACTTACTGAGACACTGTTTCAAAATAAAGAATAAGCCGGATATGGTGGCACAAACTTGTAATCCCAATACTTGGAAGGCTGAAACAGGAGGATTGCAGGTTTGAGGATAGCCTCATACTTAGTGAGGCCCTCCACAACTTAGTGAGACTCTGTTTCGAAAAATAAAGAATAAAAAATAGGACTGGGGGCCGGGCGTGGTGGCACACGCTTGTAATCCCAGTACTTTGGGAGGCAGAGACCAGAGGATCAGGGTTCGCGGCCAGCCTCAGCTCTCGCTCTCTCTCTCCTTAGTGAGGCCCTCCGCAACTTCGTGAGACCCGGTTTCAAAATAAAGCATAAAAAATAGGGCCGGGGGCATAGCACGGAGGTAGAACGCCCCTGCGTTCAATCCCCGGTACCGCAAAAAAAAAAAAAAAAAAAGGACTGGGGTGTAGCTTGGAGATAGAATGCCCCTGGGTTCAAACCCCAAAACTGCAAAAAAAAAAAAAAAAAAAAAAAGTCACAAGACTACTTGAGATGCTGAAGCAGGAAGATCACAAGTTTGAAGCCAGCCTAGGCACTTAGCAAGACCCTATCTCAAAATACCAATTAAAAGTGTGGAGGTTTCTCAGAAGATTGGGAATGGAACCACCATATGACCTAGCTATACCACTCCTAGGCATCTTTCCAAAGGAACTGAAGTCAGAATATTACAGTGATACCTGCATATCCATATTTATAGCAATGCAATTCACAATGGCCAAATTGTGGAACCAACCTAGGTGTCTATCAACAGATAAATGGATCCCAGAACTGTGGTATATACACACAATGTCAGGGAGAGAGCAGAGTGGGATCCGAGGGAAACACCAAGTGTTGTGTGCATTTATACCCCTATCATTCTGCACCTTATTATAATGTATAATTACAATGCACCAATAAAAGTATTAAAGGGTAAGGGAAGCTGGGGAGCTGGGCATGGTGCACACGCCTGTAATCCCAGTGTGGGAGTATGAAACAGGAGGATCATAGGTTCAAGCCCAGCCTCAGCAATTTAGTGAGACCCTGGGCAACTTAGCAAGACCCTGTTTCAAAACAAAAAATAGAAAGGGCTGTTGGTGTAGCTTGGTGGTAGAATGCTCCCGGGTTCAACCCCAGTACCAAAACAAAACAAACAAACAAACCAATAGGGGATTGTGTTTAACTTTTGTGATTCATAGAGATATGAGAGCTGAAATTTTTAAATACATATAGGATTTATAGTTACTATGATATGTGATTTCTTTGAGATAATTGTGTTGTTTCATGCTATCCTAAATGAAAACTCAATTAAATTTGGTGATGTCCATAAGGAACATGTACTATATAAAGCTGTATCTCTACAACTTAGGTATCTTTTCTTATGCACCAAAGCAGACTTAAATATACAATAGAAAAAGGTGTTTTAACAACTTTAGTTAGTGGTACTATAACCAAGCATTGTAAATATTTCATTTGGGAATTTTTATCTTAATTGACTTTTGAAATAATGCTTAGTCTTCTCTTTTTTCTTGGCTTCAATTCAACAAGTATGTAAACAATTCTGTTTGTGCATTTACTTTAATTATACATTTGTTCACACTCTTAAAGTTTTCTTTTTTTTTTTTTTTTGTGGTACCGGGGATTGAACGCAGGGGCGTTCTACCTCCGTGCTACGCCCCCGGCCCTATTTTTTTATACTTTATTTTGAAACCAGGTCTCATGAAGTTGCGGAGGGCCTCACTAAGGAGAGAAAGAGAGACAGGGAGAGAGAAAGAGATAGAGAGAGAGAGAGCTGAGGCTGGCCACGAACCCGTATCCTCCAGTCTCTGCCTCCCAAAGTACTGGGATTACAAGCGTGCGCCACCACGCCCGGCTAAAGTTTTCTTAAATTTGCACATAAGGAGTCACTTCCACTTAGAGAATGTTCTCATAGCCGGGTGTGGTGGTGCACGCTTGTGATCCTAGTACTTGGGAGGCGGAGACCCAAGGATCCGGGTTCACGACCAGCCTCAGCTACTTAGTGAGGCCCTCCACAACTTCATGAGACCCGGTTTCAAAATAAAGGATAAAAAATAGGGCCGGGGGTATAGCTCGGAGGTAGAATGTCCCTGGGTTCCATCCCCGGTACCGCAAAAAAAAAAAAAAAAGAGAATGTTCTCAAGCCGGGCATGGTGGCACAGGCTTATAATACCAGTACCTGGGAGGCTGAGACAGAAGGATCGCAGGTTCGAAGCCAGCCTTGGCAACTTAGTGAGGCTCTCAACAAGTTAGTGAAACTCTGTTTCCAAATAAGAAATAAAATCTTGCTGAGGTTGTATCTTGGAGGACTCAGTCTTCAACTCTGGGTTCAATCCTAAGTGCCACCAAAAAAAAAAGAATGTTCTCTATATTTTCTAAGTTTCCCGTACTTCTAGTACAATGCCAAGAATAAAATGATGGCAGGTGATCATGCTGGAGAGAGAACTATTTTGTTGAATGATTTTTCAATAAGTAATGTTCATTTTATCTGCTCTAAAATATTAAAATATTTCAAATTTGTTAGATGATCCTCAGTCGACTTTAAGTTCCTCGCACAGTCTTGTTTTATTTAGGCGATCAGTACAAATGTCTTGTCTTGTTCTTTTTAAAAAGTATTCTGAGCCGGGTGTGGTGGCACACACTTGTAATCCCAGTACTTGGGAGGCTGAGACAGGAGGATCACAGGTTCATGGCCAACCTCAGCAACTTGGTGAGTCCCTCCGAAACTTAGTAAGACCCTATTTCAAAATAAAAATAAAATAGGGCTGGGAGTGTAGCCAGAGGTAGAATACCCCTGGGTTCCATCCCCAGCACCACAAAAAAAAGTATTCTTATTTTTAATGGACACATAGTAATTGTAAATACTTACTGTACAGTGTGACATTCAATACCTGTATACAATGTGTAATGATCAGATCATGGTAATTGGTTGTTGTCTCTCTTCATATTATCAAAACTAATATATGTGCAAAATCAAAGGTTTCAGATTCCAAACCTTTAGTTTTTGGTCCTGGCCAGTTTTTTATGTAGGCGTAATACTGATAGAATTCTTAAAAATAGCACCCGCTGTGGAATAACAGAGGAAAAAGAGCATGCTCCCTTTAAAAACAAAAACAAAAAACAAGTATCCTGCTGGGATTTGCTTGGTTTTTCAAAATTCTTTTAAAATTCTAAGCCTACCACTCAATGAAGTTCAACCCTGATACTGTTTTTGTCTTCACTGCATAACTAAAAAAATCCTCGCTAGAATCTCATATAGTAAATGAGACCTAATAAATATTTACTGAACGAATAAATGTAAACATTTACAAGTTATCATAAAATATTAATCAAGGTTCATTTAAAAAGGTGAAATCAAATAAACACAACAGTAAACAATTTCCCAGTTACATCTTAAGATGTCCATCTTCACTCTGTACAGAAGGTGGAGCCAAAGACATATTTATCCACTGGGTAGGACTCTCCCATTCAAAGGAAGCAAAGCAAAGCAAAGCAAAACAAAACAAATTGTATCCTTTACAAATACTTTTTTGTGTAACCCCACATTGCGATTGGCTTGGAGATAAATGTGGCCTACAAAAACTTGTTAGAATTTCACTGTGGTGTCAGGCTTTGATCCTTAAATCATTTTAAAGGATGATAGAATGCTAACTGAATGAGAAACAAGTTTTCAGTTAAATGAGTATTCTGGAGCAAATTGTCAAGACTTCAGAAATTTATTTGTTGAAAAAGAATTCTAGTACAAGTTGGTAATACGATGGAGGAATTTCTGAAGGAAATCTGGCTGACCAGTGATCACATTAACAGTGCATTTTTCTAGCTGGGCGCAGTGGCGCACGCCTGTAATCCCAGTTACTCTGGAGACTGAGGCAGGAGGATCACAACTCTGTTTCAAAATTAAAAAAAGAAAGAAAGAAAGAAATGGAGGTGTAGCTCAGTGATAGAGCACCCCTAAGTTCAATCCCCAGTACCAAAAAAAAGGGGGAGTGAGGATACAGTTCAGTAGTAGAGTGCCCCTGGGTTCAATCCCCAGTAGTAGGGGGAAAAAATCAATACATATTCTGGCTGTTTTGACCAATTTGGGTAAAGCATTTCTAAACTCCATACTACGGAGCTCCAAATTCACTTTCACTCTTTCCTAACTGACCAATAAATACTAGTTAGAATGGAAATGTGATGCTTAGAAAGGATTATTCTGATGCTAATGAAGGGAATCTACAAGATAATGCTATCTTATTCCTCAACTTAGTCCTTTTATTCTTCACCGCTGCATCTGAATGCAGCCAGAAATGCTGCAAACACTTGAGCTCCTCTTTCCTCCCCTAAGTCACTTGCTGACCTTTCACTTTGAGAAACCACCTTCAAGCTCTAGTTTCTGAATACTCTCTCAACACTTCTGTTTCTTTGTGATCTGCAATCATTCTTGTGGTGTTTTTTTGTTGTTGTTGTTGTTGTTGTTGTTGTTTTGTGGTATTGGGGATTGAACCCAGGTATGTTCTACCTCGGAGCTACACCCCCAGCCCTTCTTTTATATTTCGTTTTGAAACCGGGTCTCCCCAGGTTGCCCAGAGTCTGGCTAAGATGTGAGGCAGGTTTGAGACAAGCCTTGGCAATTTGCATTCAGTCTTGGTTTAAACAAATAACTCTCCTTTCAAAGATAAAGCCTCCTTGAGTGGGCAAGTGATATTTCCCTTATAAATGAGCTCACTGTGCCCATCCTAAACACTCTTCCCTTTCCCAGACTCTACCTTCCTTCTTTATTCATTCTTTTTCTTTGCCTGCATGAAGTGAGGAAATCCACTAAAGCTGTGTGCTTACTTTTTTGGCTCATTGCCTATATCCCATCTTTTAGTAATCTCACCTGCACCTAGGGCTTCACATATCTTCTTTGAGATTAATCACAAATCTTACAACAATTTTAACCTGATCTCCATGTTTTAAGTGTCAGTCAGATATCTTTACCTCGATGTTTCAGGACTTCATACCAAGACACTCCAAACAGAAATTATTATAACTCTTTCAGCAGATCAGTCCCTTTCCAACTTCCTTTGTGTGTGTGTGTGTGTGTGTGTGTGTGTGTGTGTTAGCAATATTTTCCCAGTCAAAACTCCAAAATCAGTTTCCACATCCTCCTCTCCCTGGTCTTCCCATTCAGTCTGTCATCAAGTTCTGATAATCTACCTTTCTTCCTGCTAGTCCCTTAAAGTTCTTATACCTCACTTCTCACCAGTCTCTGGTCTACAGCCATCATTTGTGGGAGGAGAGGGCAAGGGAAATGGTCTCACTGTTTTGCCCAAGTGGCCTGGAACTCCTGGGCTCAAGCAATCCTTCTACCAGTCCAGGACAGCCAGGGCTACAGGCACGAACCACATGCCACTGCACCCCTCTGGACACCAATTATTCTTCAAGGCTTATGCTACTCATTCAAGAGTGATCTAGCAGAGTTTGTGTAAGATGGGCATTTAACATCTTTAAATATTATTCCACTTGTCTCCTAGCCAGGTGTGGTGGAATCCCAGTACTTGGGAGGTTGAGACAGGAGCATTGCAGGTTCAAGGCTAACCTCAGCAACTTAGTGAAGTGAGACCCTGTTTCAAAATAAAAGAATAAAAAGGGGCTGGGGCGTACCTTGAGAGTAGGATGCCCTTGAGTTCAATCCCCAGTACCAAATATATATATATATATGAGTATATATATATATTCATCTCTTATATATATGAATATATATTATCTCTTATATATATGAATATATATATTCATTTCTTATATATATATAATATATATGAATATATATTATATATATATATATTCATCTCTTAAAATCCCCAAAATTGGTATTTTAAAACAAGTGTAAAAATCCACAAAAGTAGTCAGATCTCATAATAAAAATTAAAATTCTGAGCTGGGTACAGGGCCACAGGCCTGCAATTCCAGTGACAAAGGAGGCCAAGCAGGAGGATGGTGAGTTTGAGGCCAGAGTCAGCAATTTAGCATGACCCTGTCTCAAAATAAAAATACAAAGGGCTAGAGATGTAGCTCAGTGGTAGAGTGTCCCTGGGTTCAATCCCTAGCAACAGACATGTACACAAACACAAACATACAATTCTGAAGAATAATCTACCTTCCACTGTGCACACAGTGTGCATTTATCAAAGCCAGTAGCAACAGGCTAAAACAGATCCTATGTCCTGGCAGGTGGTGAGGCCTAAGGAAGCCCTGAGAGGACAGAAAATGACTGTCCCTCGTTGCTTCAAGAGCCCTGCAATCAGACTGCATCTGTTTCTTCCACATAGACAAGGCCTAGCAATCAGGAAAGATACAATTTCGTGAAGTCAGTGTTTATATTAATGAAATGGCATGCAAATTTCTGAGAATATGAGAAAAACACATTGTCAAAAAATCTATTCCACGATTGTAAAACATTCCTATGGAGACAAGCTTCTAAAGCCAGATAAGTGAGATACTTTAAAAAATATTATATATTGGTCAAAATATAACTCACAACACGGCTGGGGTATGAGGTGTAACTGAAGTGGCCACTAGTTACTGGGAAGCCCTGCTAGGTGTCCTTGAGAGGAAACTGCGCTGTCAGTGTCCCAGGAGGGACACCATGCACAATAACCCGACTCCCCTGGAGAAGCAGTACTCACGGGATCACATTTGAGTGTCATTATTCCCCCAAAGAGAAGATCCCACAGGATGGCTCGTGTTATTAAGGTAAAATCATTTTGAGATCTTTGGGGAAACAATTTTAGAAATGGAGAACATAGTGCATTCACATGTCAGAAAAAATAGTTATTTAATTAGTAGCTCATGCTATGACTAATCCCTTTAGCTCTGAAAATGTTTCAGGTGATATCCATGAATAATCTAATTTGTCATAAATAGATTCTTTAGTTCTATTTCCAATTGGTCATATAGACAACGGGTTAAAAAGGTAGCAGAATATTTGCAAATCAGTATCCATCCACAGACCTAATAAAACATAATTAGAAATAAAAGCTACTTTTTTTGCTTTAAAAACCATGTTAAAAAATAATCACGCCAGGTGTGGTGGTGCACGCTTGTAATCCCAGTACTTGGGAGGCTGAGACAGGAGGATCGCAGGTTCACGACCAGTCTCAGCTACTTAGTGAGTCCCTGTTTCAAAATAAAAGAATAAAATAGGGCTGAGGGTGTAGCTCAGAGGTAAAATTCCCTGGGTTCCATTCCTGGTACCCCCCCCAAAAAATAATAATAATCACTACTTGGTTTTCACACAAGCTGTTTCTTTCACATAGACAAAATAATTCTTAATTTGCATCATAGGAATGTTTTTAATAAAATAGATATCAGTAATAATTGTACTTGACAAATAATCATATAAAAGTAAAGAAAATCATTATGTAAATTAATTGAAGTTTTTTTTTTAAAGGAGGGAGCTGGGCGTGTATTTGGGAGACTGAGACAGGATCATAGGTTCGAGGACAGCCTCAGTAACTTAGAGAGGCGCTTAGCAACCTAACAAGACCCTCTTTCAAAACAAAAAAACTAAAAAAGGACTGGGACTGGGGTTATAGCTTGGAGGTAGAATGCCCCTGGATTCAATCCCCAGTACCACACACACACACAAAAGAGAGAGAGAGAGAGAGAGAGAGAGAGAAGGGTAAAGGGGAAGAGCGACAGGGAAAGGATAATAGGATAATTAATGGGTACTAAGTTATAATTAGATAGGAGTCAGAAGTTTTGGTAGTTTTGATGTGCTAATACATATGGGATGACTATAGACAATGCTAATGTACTATATATTTCCAAAAGCTAGAAGAAAGGGTTTTAAATGTTTTACCACAAACAAATGACAAATTTTGAGAGAGATATGTTAATCCTGATTAAAACATTACCCAATGTATTCATTTATTGAAGTATCACAATTTTTATATTTTAATATATAGACTAAAAGTAAATCTAAATAAAAGTTAAATAAGAAAAAGTCTTCCACAATAGGACAACTAGAAACATTGGGTTACTATAGGTCTTGGTATTTTCATACAAAATTTTAAATTTGGTTGGTGATTTCTAATCTTATCTTTTTTTTTTTGCGGTACCGGGGATTGAACGCAGGGGCGTTCTACCTCCGCGCTACACCCCCGGTCCTATTCTTTATACTTTAGTTTGAAACCGGGTCTCATGAAGTTGCAGAGGGCCTCACTAAGTAGAGAGAGAGAGAGAGAGAGGGAGAGAGAGAGAGAGAGAGAGAGAGAGAGAGAGAGCTGAGGCTGGCCGCGAACCCGGATCCTCTGGTCTCCGCCTCCCAAAGTACTGGGATTACAAGCGTGCGCCACCACGCCCGGCTGGTGATTTCTATAAAAAACATCTTGTTGGGGTTTTGATTGGTACTATATGAATGCATAGGTTAATGTTGGAAGTACTGGCATCTTAAAGTATTGAATTTTTCAGTATATGAAAATGCTATATTTGTTATTTAAGCCTTTAATTTCTATCAACATTGTTTTATAGATTTGTGTGTGTATGTGTGTGTGTGCATGTGTGTGTGTGTTTGTGTGTGTGTGTTACTAGGGACTGAACCCAAGGGCATTCTACCTCCGAGCTACACCCCCAGCCCTATTTTTTATTCTTTATTTTGAAACAGGGTCTCACTAAGTTTCGGAAGGTCTCACAAGTTGCTGAGGCTGGCCTGGAACCTGCGATCCTCCTGTCTCAGCCTCCCAAGTCCTGGGATTACAAGCATGCACCACCATGCCCAGCCATTTTATAGATTTAAGTGTAGAAGTTTTGCCTACTTTTGTTAAGCTTATTTGGAACTATATTTATGTTTTCGAATATTATAAACAACATTGTGTTTTAATTTCCTTTTTCAATTTATCATTGTTAGTAAAATGAATTAATTTTATATTTTAAAAGAGGGGAGGTGGGCTGGGCATGGTGGCGCACGCCTGTAATCCCAGGACTTGGGAGGCTGAGACAGGAGGATCACAGGTTCCAGGACAGCCTCTGCAAGTAGTGAGACTCTCATCAACTGAGTGAGACCCTGTATCCAAATAAAAATAAAATAAAATAGGGCTGGGGATGTTGCTTGGAGGTAGAATGTCCCTGGGTTCAATCCCCAGTACCAATAAAAAAATAAATAAGTAAATGGAAAGAATTTTCTTATAATAAAAATATATTTTTCATGAGTGTGTTCTAAATTTCATGAAATAGTCTTTGGTTAAAACAAAACAACAGACTAGCATGGGAGGAGGGCGGGGTTGAACCCAGGGGCATTCTACCTTTGAGCTATACCCTCAGCCCTATTTTATTTATTTATTTATTTTTGTGGTACTGAGGATTGAACCCAGGAGCATTCTACTTCCGAGTTACACCCCCAGCCAGCCCTATTTTTTATTTTATTTTGAAACAGTGTCTGGCTAGGTTGATGAGAGTCTCACTACTTACCTATGCTGTCCTCGAACCTACAATCCTCCTGTCTCAGCCTCCCAAGTACTGAGATTATAGGTGTGTGCCACCACTCCCGGCACAACAGACCAATTCGGGGGAAAGAACAACATACATTCAAGACTAAAAAATACTTATAGGTTGCTGAGCCTGAAGACTTGAGTCAGATTACAATTTCTACTTCTATAACATAATTTCCCCCCTTCCTTAAAGAAAAAAAAAACATACCCTTGGCTATAGGATTATCAAAAAACAAGAGCAAAATAGTGGTCTTAAAACTGCAACCTTTCAAAAGATGTCTTATTAGTTATTTCAGTGAGAATTTACTTAGAGAAAGGCATTCACCAGGAAATGTTTGCCATTCTTCTTTTTTCTGGTATTTGTATTAGTAAGAAGAGGTTTAGTTATATTACGGCTGAATGAGTTTGCTTTGTTTGCAGAGAACAATGGTCAAGAGATTTTCCTGCCGGCCTCAGGAGCATCACTGAAGCCTGTTTATGGGGAATTGTCCTACCACAGCCCTCTCCTCCAGCATCTGGGGAGCCCTCAAAGGAGCTGCCCACTCTAGAACGAGGCCACATGACTCAAGCCATCATAAACCCAAATGCAGAGTCCTGAAGAGAGACACTTCGTCAGCATGTGCCCAGCTCTGCTGTCCTTAGACAGAAAATTCCCCAGTGGGCTTCAGAGGGAAGAGGATCTTAAGGAGGGATAAATAATTCGGGGAACCACTTAATGACAATGTTATCAGACAACTGTAGTCTATTTGATTTTTTTAAAAATCCCAACATCTCACTATAGATTTATTTATTATTTATTTATTTATTTTATTTACTTTTTTGTGGTACTAGGGATTGAACCCAAGGGCATTCTACCTCTGAGCTACACTCCCAGCCCTATTTTTTATTCTTTATTTTGAAACAGGGTCTCGCTAGGTTGATGAGAATCTCACTACTTGCTGAAACTGTCCTCGAACCTGCGATCCTCCTGTCTCAGCCTCCCAAGTACTGGGATTACAAATGTGCGCCACCACTCCCTGCTCTCACTACAGATTTAAATGTTAGTGTCTTGGCATGAGTAGGGCTGAGATTAAAAATTTTAGTTCCAGCCAGGCGTGGTGGCACACATCTGTAATCCAGTACTTGGGAGGCTGAGACAGGAAAATCACAGGTTCAAAG
>PVJS01044507.1:0-16625 GCA_004027185.1 Glis glis
CAGCCCAATTTTTTATTCTTTATTTTGAAACAAGGTCTCACTAAGTTGCAGAGGGCCTCACTAAGTAGCTGAGGCTGGCTGCAAATCATGATCCTCCTGTCTCAGCCTCCCAAGTACTGGGATTACGTGCACCACCACGCCTAGCTTCAATTTTTTTTTTTTTTTTTTTGCGGTACCGGGAATTGAACCCAGGGGCATTCTACCTCCGAGCTACACCCCCGGCCCTATTTTTTATCCTTTATTTTGAAACCGGGTCTCAGGAAGTTGCAGAGGGCCTCACTAAGTAGCTGAGGCTGGTCTTGCTAGGTGGCTGAGAGTCTCACCATGTTGCTGAGGCTGTCCTTGAACCTGCAATTATCCTTGTCTCAGCCTCTCAGCCTTCTAAGTACAAGGATTACAGGTGTATGCCACGCCCGGTCCTATTTTTTTTTATTTTTTGGTGGTACTGGGGATTGAACCCAGGGGCATTCTACCTCCGGGCTTGTACACCCCCAGCCCTATTTTATTCTTTATTTTTTGAAACAGGGTCTCACTAAGTTTAAGAGTGCCTCACTAAGTAGTTGAGGCTGGCCGCGAACCTGCGATCCTCCTGTCTCAGCCTCCCTAGTACTGGGATTACAAGCATGCACCACCACGCCTGTCTTGGGCTTTATTTTATTTATTTATTTATTTATTTATTTTTTTTTTTTTGAGGTACTGGGGATGGAGCCCAGGGGCATTCTACCTCTGAGCCAGACCCCCAGCCCTATTTTTTATTCTTTTTTTTTTTTGCAGTACTGGGATTGAATCCAGGGGCATTCTACCTCCGAGCTATACTCCAGCCCTATTTTTTTATTCTTTATTTTGAAACCAGGTCTCACTAAGTTGCGGAGGGCCTCACTAAGTAGCTGAGGCCAGCCGCAAACGCGGATCCTCTGGTCTCAGCCTCCCAAGTACTGGGATTACAAGCGTGCGCCACCACACCCAGCTATTTTTTTATTTTGAAACAGGGTCTCACTAAGTTGCTGAGGCCCTCACTAGGTTGCTGAAGCTGGTCTCCAACCTGGGATCTTCCTGTCTCAATCTCCCAAGTAATGGGATTACAAGTGTGTGGTACCATGTCCAGCTTTCCTGGCATCTTTAAGAATAATTTAAAAGGAGCTGGGCATGGTGGCACTTGCTTGTAATCCCAGTACTTGGGAGGCTGAGACAGCAGGATTGCAGATATGTGCCACCATACCGCTCAACAATGATTTCTTAAATTACATCTCATTATTTTGATTAAATTAGGGTGAGGTGGGCGTGGGGGCATATGCCTGTAATCCTAGTGCTTGGGAGGCTGAGACAAGAGGCTAACAGGTTCAAGGCCAGCCTCCACAACTTAGTGAGTCCATTTCAAACTAAAATAAAATAAATTGGGCATGTTGGCACATACCTGTAATCCCAGTACTTGAAGACTGAGACAGGAGGATCGTAGGTTCAAGGACAGCCCCAGCAAGCAGTAAGACTCTCATCAACCTAATGAGATCCTGTTTCAAAAATAAAAATAAAAAATAGGGCTGGGGGTGTAGCTCAGAGGTAAAATGCCCCTGGGCCAATCCTCAGTACCACAAAAATAAATAAACAAATAAACAAATAAATAAATAAAAATAGGGATGGGGGTGTAGCTTGCAGGTAGAATGCTCCTGGGTTCAATCCCCAGTACCACACACACACAAAATAAACAAAATAAAAAAATAATAGGGCTGGGGGTGTAGATCAGAGATAGAATTCCCCTGGGTTCAATTCCTAGTACACACCCAAAAATAGCAGCGTGGATTAACTCCTGGGTAAGGAGATTTCTTTTCAGCCAGTGCTGATGTAAAAATTAAGCACAGAATAAAGAGCATTTGTACTAAAATTCAGTGGTTTGGCTGGGTGTAGTGGCACATGCCTAAATCATAGTAATTAGGAAACTGAGACAGGAGGATTGTAGGTTTGAGACCTGTAACTTAGTGAGACCCAGTTTCAAAATAAAAAATAAAATAGAGTTGTGGATATAACTCAGAAGTAGAACACCCGAGTTCAATCCCCAGTACCATAAAAAAAAAAATACATTTCTTAGCCAGTTGTGGTGGCACACATCTGTGATCCCAGTACTTGGGAGGCTGAGACAGGAGGAGCATGGGTTTGAGGCCATTTAGGGAGACTCTCAGCAACCTAGCAAGACCCTGTTTCAAAATAAAAAGTAAAAAATGGGCTGGGGGTGTTGCTCAGAGGTAGAATGCCTCTGGGTTCAATTCCCAGTACCAACTTAGCTAGTCTCTCAGCAACTTAGTGAGACCTTGTTTCAAAATAAAAAACAAAAAGTAGGGGCTAGGGGTGTACCTCAGAGGTAGAATGCCCTTAGTTCAATCCCTAGTACCAAAAAAAAAATTTAGTGGTTTGAACTTCATTATAAGAGGCCAAGCCTTATTATCATCCTAGGCACTTACTAGGCTCAATGAAAGCTGGCCCGGTGACTTGGGCCGTGAGGAGGAGCTACTCTGCCCTCCCTAGAGTAACTCTTGTCTTCCCTGAGCAAAGCCCTCATCCCTGCTTCTGCTTTATGTTCATTTGGGTTTGACAGGAAAAAAAACTTGCAAGCCAGGTGCAGCGGTGCATGCCTATGCTCCCAGTACTTAGGAGCTGATTCCAGAGGATCACAAGTCCAAGGCCAGCTTCAGCAACTTACTGAGACCCTGTGACAAAATGAAAAATTTAAAAAAAGAAAGGGCTGGAGGGGGGTGACCCTGGGTTCAATTCCCAGTACCATTAAAAAAAAAAAAAAGAAAAAGAAAGAGCTGGGCGTGGTGGCACACGCTTGTAATCCTAGTACTTGGGCGGTGGAGAGCGGAGGATCCAGGTTTGCGGCCAGCCTCAGCTACTTAGTGAGGCCCTCTGCAACTTCGTGAGACCCGGTTTCAATAAAAGATAAAAAATAGGGCCGGGGTGTAGCTCGGAGGTAGAATGCCCCTGGGTGCAATCCCTGGTACCGCAAAAAAAAAAAAAAAAAAAGAAAGAAAAGAAAAACTTGCTATTGCAAAAACCTGCTTAACTTAAATTTTAACTTAAATGTAATCAAACATTTCCACTTCATAGAACGTACTGGGGACAGAAGAACAATGAAAAAGACATTACAAAAGCCAGGTTCAATGGCACGCACCTCCTAGCTACTCAGGAGGCTGACACGGGACAATTGCAAGTTTGAGACTTGCCTGGGCAATTTACTGAGATCTTGTCTCAATAAAAAGGGTGAGGGTTAGCTGGGCGTGGTGGCGCACGCTTGTAATCCCAGTACTTGGGAGGCTGCGACAGGAGGATCGCAGGTTCGAGGACAGCCTCTACAACGTAGCGAGACTCAGCAACCCAGTGAGACCCTGTTTCAAACTAAAAAATAAAATAGGGCTAGGGGTGTAGCTCAGAGGTAGAATGCCCCTGGGTTCAATCCCCAGTACCACAAAGAAAAAAACAAGGGCGAGGGTGGTCAGGCGTGGTAGCATACATCTGCAATCCTAGCACACCTATAATCCCAGTATTCGGGAGGCTGAGACAGGAGGATCACAGGTTCTCTGCCAGCCTCAAATACTTGTGAGGCTCTCCACAACTTGGTGAGACCCTGTTTCAAAATAAAGAATAAAAAAATCAGGCTGGGGGTGGAGCTCAGAGGTAGAATGCCCTGGGGTTCAATCCCCAGTACCACACACACACAAAAAAAGACATTTGGCCGGGTGTGGTGGCGCACGCTTGTAATCCCAGTACTTGGGAGGCTGAGACCAGAGGATCCGGGTTCGCGGCCAGCCTCAGCTACTTAGTGAGGCCCTCCACAACTTCGTGAGACCTGGTTTCCAAATAAAGACTAAAAAATAGGGCTGGGGTTGTAGCTCGGAGGTAGAATGCCCCTGGGTTTAATCCCCAGTACCGCAAAAAAAAAAAAAAAAAAAAAAGACATTTGGGTGAAGGCTGACACAGGGGGATCACAAGTTCAAGGCCAGACTCAGCAACTTATGAGACCCTGTTTCAAAACAAAATAATAAAAAGGGCTGGGGATGTAGCTCTCTCAGAGGTAGAATACCCCTGGGTTCAATCCCCAATAAAAACAACAACAAAAATAGACATTTTGGTATAGATGGTAAAAAAAAGGACCAGGAATAATGGGTAAGACACATGGCTGAAGTGTTTATAATTTATAAACATCATGATCGTGTTTATAATTTACGTGTGTGTGTGTGTGTGTGTGTGTGTGTGTGTGTGGTGCTGGGTATTGAACCCAGGGGAGTTCTACCTCTAAGCTACATCCCCAGCCCTATTTTATTTTTTATTTTGAAACAGGGTCTCCACAGGTTGCCAACAGTCTCGCTAAGTTGCTAAGGCTGGTTTCAAACCTGCGATCCTCCTGTCTCAGCCTCCTAGGTACTTATAATTTACTTTATAATATTTTGGCACACCCAGTGACTTAAGAAGTTGAGGCAGAAGAATGGCAAGTTCAAGGGCAGCCTCAGTAACTTAGTGAGACCCTGTCTCAAAATAAGAAAAATGGCTGGGGTGTACCTCAGTGGTGTAATATACTTGGGTTCAATTCCCAGTACCAAAAAAAAAAAAAAAAAAACAAGCTGAGCGTGGTGGTACACACCTGTAATCCCAGTACCAGGGCGGCTGACACCAGAGGATTGCAGGTTCAGGTCGCCTCAGCAACATAGTGAGGTTTTCAGCAACCTAAAGAGATCCTAGTTCCAACAAAAAAATTTTTTTAAAAAGGCTGAGGGTGGGCCGGGCGTGGTGGCACACGCTTGTAATCCCAGTACTTGGGAGGCGGAGACTGGAGGATCAGTGTTCACAGCCAGCCTCAGCTACTTAGTGAGCCCCTCTGCAACCTAGTGAAACCAGGTTTCAAAATAAAGTATAAAATATAGGTCCAGGGGTGTAGCTCGGAGGTAAAATGCCCCTGGGTTCAATCCCCAGTACCGCAAAAAAAAAAAAAAAAAAAAAAAAGGCTGAGGGTGTAGCTTGGAGGTAGAATGCCCCTGGGCTCAATCCCTAGTACCACAAAAAACAACATGACAAAAAAAATTTAGGCACAAAAGAGCAGCAAAGATGCCAACATGGTACAACGTGGTAATCACTGTTCTTCAGTGTGCTGGGCAGGGGTGTTTTGTTTTGTTTTAGTATTGGGGACTAAACACAGGGTCTTGTGCATTCTAGGCAAGCACTCTTCCACTGAGCCACAGCCCAGGGGTGTCTTCATCTGCTCCATTTTGTTTGAGAATTTTCAAACAAAAAGTTTTAACAAATCTCTCCCTTTTTTTAGTACTGAGGATTGAACCCAGGATATATTTCCAAGCCACACCTTAACCCTTTTTATTTTTTAAGTTAATTTTTGGTACTGAGGATTGAACCCAGGGACATTCTGCCTCTGAGTCACACCCCCAGTCATATTTTTTAAATTTTTTATTTTGAAACAGGGTCTCACTAAATTGCTGAGACTGGTATTGAACCTGCAATCCTTCTGTTTCAGCCTCACAAGTTTCAGGATTACAGGCATGCCATGTCCAGCTGAGAACTAACTTTGTGTGTGTGTGGTACTGGGGATTGAACCCAGGGGCATTTGATGTCTGAGCTACACCCCCAGCTCTATTTTAATTTTTATTTATTTTTTATTTTTATTTTTTTGCGGTACTGGGGATTGGACCCAGGAGCATTCTACCTCCGAGCTATACATCCAGCCTTATTTTTTTTTATTCTTTATTTTGAAACAGGGTCTCACTAAGTTGCGGATGGCCTCACTAAGTAGCTGAGGCTGGCCGCGAACCCGGATCCTACGGTCTCAGCCTCCGAAGTACTGGGATTACAAGCATGCACCACCACGCCTGGCGGGAACTAACTTTTTTTTTTTTGCAGTACCGGGAATTGAACCCAGGGGCGTTCTACCTCCACACTACACCCCCAGCCCTATTTTTTTATACTTTATTTTGAAACCCGGTCTCACGAAATTGCGGAGGGCCTCACTAGGTAGAGAGAGAGAGCACTGAGGCTGGCCGGGAACCTGGATCCTCCGGTCTCCGCCTCCCAAAGTACTGGGATTACAAGCGTGCACCACCATGCCGGGATCCGGAACTAACTTTTGACAGGGCCTTTCTCCCCCTCCCCTCTGTTGCTGGGGATGAACTCCGGGCTTCGCACATCCTAAGCAAGTGCACTAACACAAAGCGACTTCCAGCCCTTTTTTTTCCTCTTCCTGAGGCTGATCTCCAACTCCTGGGCTCATGCAATCCTCCTGGCTCAACTTCTGGTATACCTGTGACCATAGGCACCATGCCCAACGTTTGACAAATGGGCTGGCATTTTTATATACACTGTTTTCAGGAAAGGGAAATTAAAACCCAGGGATTTCAAGGCTGTCAGGGTGAGCAGGCAGAGTCCAGAGAGCACAGAGAGACACTTACAGTCGGGACAGCAGCCATTAAACGCCATCCTGCAGATGCCGCAATTCTCGTCATTGGCCACCCACAGCCAAGTGGCCACACCGTTCCAGCACTTAATCTTCACCTTCATGGCACTGGAACCTGAGGTCTGAGGGAAGAGGCTAAAGTTAGTCTACAGAGCTACAAAGTTTGGACATCAAAGTAGGGGTTCTGCTCCAAGCCCAGGGGTTGGCGCTTCGGGGGAGCTACTGGAAGGGGCGATTTGCTTGCCAAGAGCTATCTGCCAGAAGTCCGTCGCCACCGACAAGGCAAGGACGGGGCTTCTCAATGTCGGGAGCCCCCGCCGAGGGCGCGCGATGCTTTCAGGTTCTGTCACACTTGAGGATATCTTCAAAGATCTACACCTATGAAAGGGCGCATTTCCGTTAATTAGTTAAATTAGCAAAACCACACCGTGCAGTGTTTATCAAAGGATATGACTAGCCGGGCGTGGTGGCGCACGCTTGTCATCCCAGTACTTGGGAGGCTGAGGCCGGAGGATCCGGGTTCGCGGCCAGCCTCAGCTACTTAGTGAGGCCCTCCGCAACTTAGTGAGACCCTGTTTTAAAATAAAGAATAAAAAATAGGGCTGGGGGTGTAGCTCGGAGGTAGAATGGCCCTGGGTTCCATCCCCAGTACCACCAAAAAAAAAAAAAAGATATGACTAGGAAGATATGATAGTCTCTAACTTGGGAGGTGACAGATGGAGATCAGAGTCTCGTTCAGGGGCAACACGAAACCAAACTGAGACCGGAAGCTGCCGGACCGCCCACGACGTCCGAGGGGTCGCAGTCTGGGAACCGCGAGCCGGGCGCGAGAAAGAGACCGGCTGAGGAAGCAGGCCGCGCGCGGACGCCCAGCCCCGGCCGGTGGGCGGGAAGGGGCGCCCAGGCCCCGCCCACCCCGCGCCCTCGCACCTTCGCCACCTAATCACGTGCCGCCCCGCCCTTCCGTTGGCGGCGCCGGCGTCCGCGCGGGAAGGTACAAAAACGACTACACCGCAGCCGGCGCCTCCAGAGCAGCGCCCGCCGAGCTCCCCCCGCTCGTGCCCAGTGCGCACGCGCCCGCCCGCCCCGCGCGCCCGGCGTCCAATCAGCTGCCGCTCCGCGACTACGTCGCCGGAAGTTCCCTCGCGGCGCCGGAATTGACGTGACGGCGTGCTGACGCGCGGGCTCGAGCTGAGGCCCGATTCCGCGCCCGCCATGGCCGACAAAATGGATATGTCTCTGGACGACATCATTAAGCTGAACCGGAGCCAGCGGGGCGGCCGCGGCGGGGGCCGGGGCCGCGGCAGAGCCGGCTCCCAGGGCGGACGCGGCGGCGGAGCGCAGGCCGCCGCGCGTGTGAATCGAGGCGGCGGGCCCATGCGGAACCGGCCGGCCATCGCCCGAGGCGCGGCGGGCGGCGGCGGCAGGAACCGGCCGGCGCCCTACAGCAGGGTGAGTGCGGGGCGGCGCGGGCGCGGGCTGTGAGGCGGCGTCGGGGGCCGCGGGGGCTGCCGCCGCGGGGTGGGCGGGGACGAGGTCGCGCGGCGAGGCCCTGCCCCGGGGCGGGGAAGCTCCGGGCGCTTTGTCCGGTCTCCGCTCGGGCCTCCAGGCGGCGGTGGCGGAGCGGATCCCCGGACGGCCGCACCGCGGCGGGAAGATGAGCGGGGGAAACTGGGAAGTTTGGCGGTCGTCCGGAGAGGGGTGCCGGTCCTTGTGGGCGCCGGCCCCGCGGGCTCCGCTCGGAGGAGGGAGGCATCGGAGGGCTGCGAGCGCGCGGGGAAGAAGCCCGGGCGAGCCTCACGGGGCTGTTTCTGTTCTTGCGGTTTCACCTTCAGCCCAAGCAACTTCCCGACAAGTGGCAGCACGACCTTTTCGACAGCGGCTTCGGGGGTGGTGCCGGCGTGGAGACGGGTGGGAAGCTGCTGGTGTCAAATCTGGATTTCGGAGTGTCAGACGCCGATATTCAGGTAGGAGAAAGGAGCTTCTCCCCGAGCTGCTCGCCCCGCACGGAAGGGATCCACTTTGGGATGTGGCGCAGAGTCCCCTTCCCGCCTTGGAGCCCGAGTCCTTCCCAGCTACCTAAGCGCGACCCACTGCTTAGCGGAAAGCAGTGTCTTCTTCTAGGGGTGGGAGTGCCCACTAGATCAGTCTGTCGCAGACCCAAGTTCGCTGGGAGCTGTACTCTCTTACTGAAACTGCTGTGAGTGCAGGACTCTACCAGGGCTTCCAGTTTCTCATGGGCGCAAAAGTTGGGCAAATGTGAAGGGTTCCTGTGTGTTACTCACACACTGAGGCTGCTTGCTGCTTAAATTTGTGCCAGTTTTAGTGAGCTACTGGGTGAAGAAAAACCTCCCTCTCTATATAGTGGAGGCGGATCTGGATTGTAGCTGTGTGTTTTCTGGCCCCTTTGCCTTGAGCATTATTTGTCTTACCACCTTCCCCTGGTTTTGTCAGTGCCATGATTCTTAAACCTGTCTTTGGTCGAAGCCTTTTTCTTTTCCTTAAATAAAGTTCTTTTCTGGTTAAGAAGCAACTTTGGGCCGCCCAAGGTGGCGCATGCTTATAATCCCAGTTCTTGGGAGGCTGAGACAGGAGGATTGCAGGTTCGCGGCCAGCTTTAGCAACTTAGTGAGGCCCTCCGCAACTTAGTGAGACCCTATTTCAAAGTAAAAAAAAAGAATAAAATAGGGCTGCAGGTGTAACTTGGAGGTAGAATGCCCCTGGGTTCCATCCCCAGTACCACAAAAAAAGAAACAACTTTGGGAATGAGTCTTTAAGATGGCTAGGTCAGCCGGGTGTGGTGGCGCACACTTGTAATCCCAGTACTTGGGAGGTGGAGACTGGAGGATCCGGGTTCGCAGCCAGCCTCAGCTGCTTAGTGAGGCCCTCCGCAACTTCAACTTCGTGAGACCCGGTTTCAAAATAAAGGATAAAAATAGGGCTGGGGGTGTAGCTCGGAGGTAGAACGCCCCTGGGTTCAATCCCCGGTACCGCAAAAATAAATAAAAAAATAAGATGGCTAGGTCAGGGTACTGGGCCTCCCTGGGTTCCATTTCCCAGAGCCCAGCCATTTGACCTTGCTGTGGGGGACAGAGCGAGGCCAGTGAGCACTCACAGTGTCTCAACACTTTTTTTAAGGTGGTTTCTGGCATCCACTGGAAACCGCTTTTGGTGAACTCCACTTCCCGCTGTGTGCCTGCGGCCGGAGTCGCCCCACACTCTGGGTTCCCTCTCCAACTCCCAGCCTGCCTGAGGTCAGGGCAGTTTCCATGGCGCGCTTGACTTCAGACTTTGCAGCAGGCTTGAGTAGGAGGAGAGGGAAAGGTGAGCCAGAACCTGCTCTCGGGGGAGGGGCTGGGGTCAGGGCTCCTGAAGCAGTGGGCCCTTCAAGCCGGTCTGGTCTATTGGACAGCTTTCCTTGCTCTTGCTCTTGGCTTTTGCTGTTCTGTGAAATAGTCCTTGGGTGTGTTGTCAGTTTTCCATGGTTGAAAAACAGTGATTTTGTCCTGTACTAGGGGCTTTGTGACTTCCTTTACCTCTATCATGGTGTACATATCAGGTGCCCAAGTGGGCAAGACCCCTCCCACCCAGCTGCTCCTGGAAGTTGCTGTTTCTCCTGCCCATCCCTTCCTTCAGTTCCTGTCCTCCTTGTAGATGGCTGCCAGGGATGCACCCCCAAAGCACTCGCAGAAACTGTCCCTGGGCCTCTGGAGGAAGACAGTTTGTAGGTGCTTTGCTAATAGCTGCTCTTTCTGGCTCCCAGGAACTCTTCGCTGAATTTGGAACGCTGAAGAAGGCGGCCGTGCACTATGATCGCTCTGGCCGTAGCTTAGGGACAGCAGATGTGCACTTTGAACGGAAAGCAGATGCCCTGAAGGCCATGAAACAGTACAACGGTGTCCCTTTGGATGGTGAGTTTGGGGCTGGGCCCAGGATGCCTGCGGGGCTTGTGGAGTTTGGGGCTGGCACCTGTCCCTGTAGGAATATGGGTTGCCCCTCTGGCTGAGGACACTTTGCATTTGCCCCTTTGTCTCTCTCTTCCATTCTGCCACCTCTCATGCTGCCCCACACATCTGGACCAACCTCTTGTGAACCCCCATCCAGCAAGCTACATCCCTCCCCTCCTTCAGCTCCTTCCGGAAGATTCACTTCTGTGAAGCCTTCTCAGAACCGCCATAGTACACCTGAGTGCGGGGCTGTAGTCGTAAAGACAAAGGTACCTGTTCTTCTTCCGTCAGGTCACCCACACCTGTCCACCCATGAGCACCCTGGACACCTGACCAAACAGCCCACCTAGCCTGAACTGAGAAGGAGTGAGGAGGTGTTGGCGGGGTGTTATTGTTGTTGCCATTTTATTCTCCCACCAGACTCTCCAGGCCATTTCCCTTGCTGGGGGCATTGGAGATGCACAAAGGCCCTTTCCAGAGCTTGCATGGAGACCAGGGTGTGGTGCCCCCTGGGCTGGCTCCAGAGCCTCTGGAATGAGCCTTCTTGTGTTCTTTGCCACAGGCCGCCCCATGAACATCCAGCTTGTCACATCACAGATTGATACACAGCGGAGACCTGCACAGAGGTGAGTTCCGTGGCCTCTGGGGACAGGATAGGCTTGCAGTGTGTGATCATGATGCCCTCAAGGCCTTTCCAGGTAGCCAACAAGTTCCATTTTCCTTGCTAGCGTAAACAGAGGTGGCATGACTAGAAACCGTGGTTCTGGAGGTTTCGGTGGTGGTGGCGGTACCCGGAGAGGGACCCGTGGAGGCAGCCGGGGAAGAGGCAGAGGCACCGGCAGGAACTCCAAGCAGCAACTCTCTGCGGAGGAGCTAGATGCACAACTGGACGCCTATAACGCCAGGGTGAGTCTCTATGGGGGCAGTGAGACCCTCAGGGCTGACTGAGCCAGGGCGGGCCAGGCCCTGCTGAGTGACCCTCTTCCCTTTGTTTCAGATGGACACCAGTTAAACAGCCTGGCAGAGCGCGTGCGGAACGACCCAGACGTCTCGTCCATGCTCCCCTGTGGGAGGGGGTGGCAACTGGGCTGTGCGGCCAATGACGGATTTGTTCCTTTTACGTTTTAAAATAGGATTTAAAAACTGATGTAAAGGTTTTTTTCTTTTTCTTTTTTTTTTAAATTCTGAAACAGACCTGTTTTGTACTGAGTTATTTTTGGGATAAATTTTACTGGTTGCTGTTGTGGAGAAGGTGGCGTTTTCACCTTTGCCATAATAAAATAGAACTGTGTGTAGAACTGGAACTGTCTGGTGCATTCTGCTGCTGCAGTCCTCGCCTGGGCCAGAGCCCAGTGTCTGCCCTCTGCCCTGTGGGAGGAGAGACCAGGGCCATCTGTGGCACCTGGCGTGGGGCTGGAGGCAGGGGCTTTCCTGTCTCCTTCCCTGCTGTTCCTAACTCCTTGCTCTCTAACTCGATAGGTGGGAGGACACCAGAGCAGCAGTGGCCCCTTGCCTGGAGCTGCCTGTTCACTCTGCGTGCACCATGAGGTGAGGGGGTGGCGGGCCATGCTGAGCAGTGTCCAGAGATGTCCCATGATGGGAAGCTCCTGAGCTGTTCCTTTCCCTTCTTATACTGTCAGAAACCTGGACTTCTTGGCAGTTCTGATCCTGCAGTATGATCTTTGTTGACAGGGACTGAGGCATGAGGGTACTCCCTTAGTTGTGTGTAGCTGCCCTTAGTGTCCCTTGGGTGGGTGATGGGGGTTCCAGGGCCCCCACGAATACCAACATGGAGGGCACTCAAGTCCCTTGTGAAGTGCTGTGATGTTTGCATAGAACCTATGCACATCTTCATGTAGACTTCTAAGTTGTTGCTAGGTTTTCTCAATACCTGATGGAAGATAAATGCTATATACATAGTTGTCCTACTGCATTGCTTAGGGTATAAAGACAAGGAACAAAGATGTGGAGGTGTTCAGCACATGTGACAGCACCCGTGCAATCTTTTTTGAATATTTCCATGCTCAGATGTTTGGATCTGGATAGGGAGAGCTGTATCTGGTGAAAGGGCTAGTGGGGGCTGAGGCAGAATCCATTCAGGAGGGAGAGCCTTGGGGCTGGGTTGATGATAGCACTGAAAGCATTGGGGGCAGGGAGGTGCTCTGGAGCTTTGTCCCCTTGTCTGTCTTACTAAGATGCTGGGAGGACCAGGGATGGGTGAGTGAAGTGGGGAGAGAGGCCTGAGAGGGAATTCACTCAGGGCATTTGAAGCCTCTCCTGAGGGAAGCGTAACAGGATGGCCCTTTAACTGTCAGTTACAGTGATTCTCCTATAGATCAGTGGCTGCCACCTGAGCAGCCTGTTCTGTGCCAGGCAGAGCCACTACTACAAACAGTTGAAACAGGTTGACTAATCCTGGCTCTCCAAGGAGCCCAGCCCAGCAGGGGTAAGGATTACCAAGTGTCTGGCTTCAGTTGTGGCAGTGAGGAGTAGATTTGACAAAGGTCAGTCTGTGTAGTGGGAGTCAGGCTGTCCCTGAGGTGCTCCTACCTGGCCTCTTGAGTGTCGGAGCAGACCAGAGTGGGTACATGCCACACCTACAAGTCCTGCCCCCTACTCCTTAGCAGGCTAGGGGGAGTAGTGAGGGGATGCACCATTGACTTGGTGGGGAGAAGGAGTGGTCAGGGTTTGGGGGCCATGGCAATTTGAGGGGAGGAACACTGGAGTGAAGTATTATATGTGGCCATGGAGGGGTAGGTGGGCATCAGTGGAGAGAAAATCCTGGAAGGAGCAGGCTGAAGCTGGGCATGGTGGCACACACCTGTAATCCCAGTACACACATAGGTTTGAAGCCAGCCTCAGCAATTTAGTGAGACCCTCTTTCCAAATAAAAAAGCAAAATAGGGCTGGGGGTGTAGCCCAGAGGTAGAACGCCCCGGGTTCAATTCCCAGCACCACAAAACAAAAAGAGTAGGCTGCATGTGACACTGATGTGTTCAATGGTGACCAGGAGAGGCTGGGTGGAGACAGCGGGTGTCCTGCACGAGAATGCTGCTTTGAGCTGGACATCTTCAATTTGGCAGCTGTTGGCAAGTGGATATGACTGAAGTAGGTGTGTGGCCTATGGAGGGTTGGAAGTGATAGAAATGGGATGACATTGCAGGAACGAGTGCTGGTATTTGTCCCGGGGACACCGGTGCTGTTGAGAAGGTAGGAGATGGTAGCTTGTGGGTAGCAGGGCTGGCCATTTGTAACTAGTGTGCTGGGACCAAACGGGGGACCACTAGGACTTCCTGTGGGTGGTAAGCAGAAGAGCAGGTTATGTCTTCATTGCAGCAAACCTCCGCCACCATATCTGTGAAGCAGGGAAAGCCTTAATGTTCTCCTTGGGTCAAGGGACTATATTTAGTCTATGGGATGTCTTTGAGGAAAGAAGACAGACTCTTCAGTTGACTTCACAGATGGCAGGTGGAAACAAGGGCGAATCATCTGCTAGGCCAGGCCATCTGGAAGGCAGTATCTGGACTTTATGTATTTGGTACTGGAGGTGTTTATTTTGTGACACCAGGGATTGAACCCAGAGCATTCTACCTCTGAGCTATATCCCCATCCCTTTTTATTTATTTATTTGTTTATTTTTTGTGGTACCGGGGATTGAACCCAGGGGCGTTCTACCTCCGAGCTACACCCCTGGCCCTATTTTTTATACTTTATTTTGAAACCAGGTCTCATGAAGTTGTGAGGGCCTCACTAAGTAGCTGAGGCTGGCCACAAACCCAGATCCTCCGGTCTCTGCCTCCCAAGTACTGGGATTATCAGTGTGCGCCACCACACCCAGCTATTTTTTGTTTTTGAAACAGGGTTTTGCAAGGGTTAGTCTCACTACGCTGCTGAGGCTGGTCTTTTTTTTTTTTTTTTTTTTTTGGCGGTACTGGGGATTGAACCCAGGGGCGTTCTACCTCCGCGCTACACCCCCGGCCCTATTTTTTATACTTTATTTTTTTGAAACTGGGTCTCACGAAGTTGTGGAGGGCCTTGCTAAGTAGAGAGAGAGAGAGACAGTTGAAGCTGGCTGTGAACCCAGATCCTCCGGTCTCTGCCTCCCAAAGTACTGGGATTACAAGCATGCGCCACCACGCCCGGCCCCGAGGCCGGTCTTGAACCTGCGATCCTCCTGTCTCAGCCTCCCAAGTTACTGGGATTATGGTGGTGCACCACCATATCTGGCTGGTATTGGGGATTGAACCCAGGGATGTTCTACCTCCGAACTACACACCCTGTCCTTTTTATTCTTTATTTTGAAACAGGGTCTCGCTAAGTTGCTGAGGCTGGCCTTGAACCTGCGATACTCCTGTCTCGGCCCCCCCAAGTACTGGGATTACAGGCATGTGTCACCATGCCCAGTGGTGCCCAGGCTTCCTACATGGAGATGGAGTAGGGAGTTGGGCCAGTGTCCCAAGAGTGAGTGATAGGATGGAACGAGACTTGTGTTCTGCTCGCTTTTGTCCTTTATGTTCCTTGTTCACACCAGGAGCTGCAGGCCTTGGGTTGACTGCCAGAGCCTATAGGCGCTCAGGGAGACCCATTCCCTCTTGCAGCCCTTTGGTCTGCATAAGAAAGCAGTGACTGGCCCAGATGCGGGCACACGACTCAAGTAAGCGTGGCCAGAGCAAGGCTTCAGGGCTTTCAGATGTGCTGTGGGAAGAAATGGCTGGCTCGGGTGAGGGGGGAGAGACTGTCCTTGGAATGGAACTCTTCCAAGGTTAGCTCACAGTGCCCTGCCTTTCCTGAGGTGCCTGGAGGTGGCTGTTGGGTGCAGGCTTGTACAGGAGAGCAAAGATCCACCAACCCTCTGGAGGAGAGGGAGCAATTTTCTTCCCTTTGGGGATCCTATTAAACTTAACATGACCTCAGGTCTTGGATTCAGTGGCTCATTGCTGCATTCAGATACCATCGTAATCCTGTTCTGTTGCTGCGTCTATACCTGGCAACAGGTCATCTTGTAAATTAGTAAATTTTAGCTGGGTATGGTGGTGCATGCCTGTCTCCCAGTACTTGGAAGGCTGAGACAGGAGGATTGCAGGTCCGAAGCCAGCCTCAGCAACTTACAACAAGACTCAGCAACCTAGTGAGACCCTGTTTCAAACAAAAAAATAGCCGGGCGTAGCGGTGCAGGTTTGTAATCCCAGTACTTGGGAGGCTAAAACAGGATCGCAGGTTGGTGGCCAGCCTCAGCAACTTAGGCCTTGTTTCAAAATAAGAAATAATATAGGGTTGTGGGTGTAGTTTGGGGGTAGAATGCCCCTGGGTTCCATCCCCAGTACCAAAAAACTAGGGCATTTTTCTCACAAACATTTCCAAATGTTTGTGGAAGGCCTGGCCTGTGCCTTGTACTCTACTTAATGTTCTAAGTAGGTCTCTTACCCTCTCAAGAATCTAGTGATGTAATCTTTTCATTTTAGAGTTTAAAGAGAATGAAGCTTATTTACTCACTCAACAAAAATGTGAGCACCATTTTCAGGCACCAGGGAAAATAGCACTGAACAAAATACACCATCTCTGCCTCCATAGAACTCTAGTACATTCTTTTGTGGTGCTGAGGATTGAACCCCAAGGCCTGGTGCATGCTTGGCGAGTGCTGTAGCACTAAGCCACACCCCCAGCCTGAACTAATGGGAAACAATGAAACCCAGGACCTCAGATGGTGATGAGGCTCTGGAGTAAGACCAAATGGTGAGCGGTAGGGAGGACAAAGGGCCCTGGCTGCTCCTAGGTCTGTATGGTGAAGGCATGAGCCACAAGGACATTGGGGGGAAAACTTTAGTGGCAAAGAGAATGGCAAGTGAAAGGACATGAGGTGAGAAGGACTTGGAAAGGTCAGGCTGGGGGCAGGGCACATAACATGGGCATTACAGTATGTGGCCTCTACCCTCAAGCTTTGGGAGGACACCAGGCAGAGGGTACAGTCTGGCCACAGGAAGAGCCAGTGGGGAGGGGTGGGCAGAGCTGAGGCCAATGTCTGCAAGCCCAGGGCCTTTGCGTGCTAGGTAAGCTTTCCACCATTGAGCTATATCCCTAGCCCCTTTATTTGCTGAGGGCCTCACTAGGTTGCTGAGGCTGGCCTTGAACCTGCAATCCTGTCTCAGCCTCCCAAGTACTGGGATTACAGGTGTACGCCTCCACACCCAGCTTTCGGCCCTTTAATTTTTTTTTTTTTTTTTTTTTTTTTTTTT
>PVJS01044508.1:0-16625 GCA_004027185.1 Glis glis
GATTGAACGCAGGGGAGTTCTACCTCCGCGCTACACCCCCGGCCCTATTTTTTATACTTTATTTAGAAACCGGGTCTCACCAAGTTGCGGAGGGCCTCACTAAGAGGAGAGAGATAGAGAAAGAGAAAGAGAGAGAGAGAGACAGACAGCGAGAGAGCTGAGGCTGGCCGCGAACCCGGATTCTCCGGTCTCCGCCTCCCAAAGTACTGGGATTATAAGCGTGCGCCACCATGCCCGGCGCAACAAATGAGTATTCTTAGGCACAGTAAACTTATTCTCTAAGACCTTATGTTCTTGTTGGCAAATGAGTTTAATAATAGAACTTACTTCACAGGCTTGAGGTCAGTAATGAACAGGCTTCTCCATGAAGAGCGCATAGAAGAAAGCACGGGATAGAACAGACACTCGATCAATGTTACCATACCAAAAAAGGAAAAAAAAAAAAGTAAAATAAATGACATTGCAAATGTACCCTAATGAGAAGAACTTCAACACACCATCCACACCTTGCTTGCAGTGGTTCCCTCGGGGTGTGGTGAGGAGTCTAAGATGAGTCGATAGGCACCTTAGAGCCATGTGCTGAGTGTGCAGCTTTCTTTGTTTAAGCCACAAATTAGAGGTCACAGATCAGTAGCCTTCTCTCATTCTGATGGAGCCTAAATATAATCCATTAGGTATAAGGCATCAGATAAACTTGTGGTATTCTTATCATCAGTCATAATTAATTAAGTTGAGTATGAAAGCAGGGTTGCATCCCAAGGACAGTTCCTGTCCTACGGCTTTTTATCAAATTAAGTGTCAGAAACAAATATTTCACTTTGTGAAGCTGTATCTTACAGGCTGACTTAATAAAACAGAACTTTCAGGAACTTCCCTTCTAGACTTATTGACACTGAGCCTTTTGGCTACATATCATGACTAAGAAAAATTGAAAAGCTAAAGGATCAATAATTATTTCTCTAGCCAATTACCCTTTGCTAGTTTTGTGTAAACTTGATTGTTTAAAAAAAAGTATTATTTGGAGTTTAAAAGATATGTGCCACCAGGTGTGGTGGTACATGCCTGTAATCTCAGTACTTAGGAGGTTGAGACTGGAGGATTGCAGGTTCGAGGCCAGCCTCAGCAACTTAGCAAGACCCTGTTTCACAATAAAAAAAAAAATAGGGTTGGAAGTGTAGATTGTAGAATGCCCCTGGGTTCAAACCCCAGTACCAATATGTAAGTAAGTAAGTAAATAAATAAGTAAATAAATAAAAAACATGTGCCAAGTGATATAAACACTCCTTGAGTTTCGAGGCTCAGTGCTCAAGTTTTGTTCTCTGTGAGCTCCTAATGTTGTATAATGAGTTCACAGAAGGTCAAAGTAGGACAGTCCTTTTTTCATAGCAGTGGTTCTTCCTTTGCTGTCCTTTGTTTATGGCTACCCAACAATGCTATGACCCAGGCTTTGACCTTTATTCCTGAGAGTCAGCAGATAACATAAAAAGATATTAAACACTAGGTTGTAAATTGACTCTTTGTTAATAAGTCTGGTTGAAATTTTGATGGAAGAGTGGCGGCTCAAAACAACTGTTTAAAATGAAAGTTGGGGAGTGTTACATGGTTTTCAATAATCTATTCTTTCCTTTTTCTCCTTTACCGCTGATGATCAGGATTTGGCTATAAATAGCTCTCCAGATGCAGAGGCTAAAACTGCCAATCGCTCCCAGTAGTGTTTGTTATGAGTTCCTGGATGAGTGCCCTCCCATTTTCTCTGATAAGGAAAACGTGCCCATCAGGCCTTCTACGGGGTACTTCAGTATTAGCCCTTTTTTACCAGATCATCCTAATTCAACATACATAAAATCAGAGGGACTAATTTACCTATGCAAGAAAGTTACCTAAGATATGGATATTATCACCAAGAAATTTCTTTTATATGAATCACATTCCAAGCCAGTGTTCCCAAAATGGTGGCATTACATCTCAAAGAAGGCAAAAGATGCAATCCTTATGTACTTCTAGGCCCTTCTATGAAACCCTCATGTCTTAATGTCTCATACTCCATATTGAAGAATCTGTGAGCATCATACCTATTCCTTCCTGCACTGTTCCATCTTGCTTCCTGGGACAAAGGAGCTATCTGGGTTCAAATTTCCCTTGCCCAGAACTAAAAATAGACAATAGGCCAGTTACATGGGTCACTGTTACAAGATCTTAAGTGAATGAGACTAAATTTGTAATAGTCACCAAGATATTAACTCAAATAATTTTAATCTTCACCTCTGATTAATTTTTAAAAAGTCTTCAGGCAGCTAAATCATTTCTCTAAGTATGTCTCTCTGTGATTGGTTAGTTTTACTGCCTAGTTTCTATGAGGTCAGTCTATAAATGTGGGAGACTTTGTTGATCCCCAAAGGTTTTCTAAAGTAGCTCTGTGATTAAAATGAATAATAACTGGGAAACCTGGCATGGTGGCCCACATCTATAATCCCAGTACTTGGGAGGTTGAAACAGGAGGATCCCAGGTTCAAGGCCAGCCTCAGCAACTTGGCGAGACCCTGTTTTAAAATTTAAAAAAAAATTAAAAAGGGTTGGAATTCTACCTTGGAGGTAGAATTCTACCTCCAAGGTAGAATTCCCCTGTGTTCAACTACCAGTACTGAAGTAATCGTAATAATAACTGTGAAGAAGCAGTATCTCCAGACAATAGTTAAGAGAGAGTGAGGATTATCAATCCATTGCTTCTAGAGCTTGTCTCACGGATGTACAAACTGTGCAGTCATACAGGAGGGCCTCCTCCTGGCTCCATAATCTGGCTCGATACCTGCTATTGCCATCTTAAAATTCTTCATAATTGTATCTCTGAGCTCATGTTTTGTAAGTGGGTCAAATGGAGCAGTGCAGCATGTGCACGAGCAGAGAACAATGTGATAAGCGTGACTGCTTGATTTGTTACTGCCCACTCTCATATGGTGCTCATCATGGCCCATGAGCACAGCATTCCAGTGGAGCTATGATGAATGGGAGCTCACTGAGACTCAAAGCAAGTGCAGGGAGGTGTGTTAGGTCTACCGCTGATTAAGTAGGGAGAAGAAGGAAGGTCTGGCAACCTCAAAGGGCCCCACACTCCTTTTGAATGAGAACTTGCTTTGGATGCAGATAGAAAGCAATGGAGTTCTAAGAAACATGAACAAGCAAAGAACTCCAGCATATTCTTTCTTACTCATGTTATTTCCCCATATTAGCCAACCGCATGTTAGGAATCATGGCATAAAGGATTGGGTGATCCATGGTTATCTTTCCTTTCAGTCTTTTCTGATACATCAGTAAGACAAAGGTAGAATATATGTGTATTTCGAAGAGAAATAAAGACAACTGGGTTCAGATGCTTCAGCATTTCCACTATTCTAATCAGAAGAAAATACATATATACATACAAATGTGTGATTTTATGACTCCATGTGTGAGTTAAAGGTTTTTTATTTGTATTTAAAACTGGCATTGCACAAGATGAATGGTAAAATTAATGTTAATAATTTAAAATTTATTTTTCTTTATTTAGAACTGTATTACAATGACAAATAAAAGCCCAACAATTCAAGAGAAAGACTGAGAAAGGAAAAAGCTTTTAGTATTTAATGGCACGTTATTTTCTGCTTTTTGAACACGAGACTCTGCATTTTCATTTTGTTCTAGGTCCTGAAAGTTCCATATCTGGCCCTGTTTGAAGCTCCTCGATCTTGCGAAGTCATTGACAAGTGGGGTTTGACAAGCATAGGGGGAGGGGAGACGAAAGGAACCCTTGAGGCCCCTTCCCAAGGCCCCCCAGACTCTCCCATTTACTATTTAATGAAGGACTTTCTTGCTTTATTTTGACATTATATTGAGAGCAGTTTTTGTCAGTTTTCCAACCAGAGAAAGGTACCAATAGTCCTCCTCAGCTCCGATCTTTCTAAATACATGTTGCTCTGTGTTAAACTCAGTGTCATTGCTTCCTATGGAGCAGGTTCAAGAGCTTGTATTCAACCATGCAACTTCAAAACCATTCCCTCTTCCACTTTTCCATCTTTAATCTCATAATTTGAGGTTACTAAAAATATTTTACACATATCCTGCAGAGTTTTATCCTCTCCCCCCCCCCTTTTTTTTCTCATGTCCTGATTCCTTTCTCATTTATTCTTAGGTGCACAGAATTACAGTCAGGACTAAGGCCTCTGTAGAGGTCCTGTTGTTACACTTAGGAAGAATCGAGTCCTATTGCCAGGGCCCTTTGAAGTTCTCCTAGGAGACATAAACCACGGGCCAAGATCTCAATACTGTTTCGCTTCCGCCTTCAGCTCCAGGTGTCATGCACCACCTTTAAGTCAGTCTTCGGATCACAGCAAAACCTCAGCCTTGCCTTTGCAGTTCCTTTGATCCCTTACCTTATGCTATCAAATTCCTAGAATCTTGGCATCAGGAAGATGGAGGTCCATCTTCAGGCTTGCCCCTGCACCATTTTTGCCTCACTCCTAACTCTTTAGGAATACCAAGCTACCTGTAGCCCTTCAAATACCACTTTGCTTCAGGCATGGTTAGCTTTTCTCATGTTCCTCGTTATAGACTCACCTCCCTTGTCCTCTTCACTTAGATAATTACTTTTCAAACTTCAGTATCAACTCAGGCATTCCCTCCTCTTGAATCCTTTCCTGTTCCCTTATAAGACGTTAGATTCCACACAGCCAGGGCCCATGCTATCCTGGTACCCCTCCATATCAGCACATAGAACCTTATATTGAAATCATCCATTCATGTAACTGCCTTCAGACCGGACTGTTGTGATAACCTTGGGGAAATGGTTGTAGCTTTTTATTTATTGCATGTTATATAGTCCCAGACACACAGCAGGTATTCAGCATGTTCTTTTGGCTGAATTAAAATAAACTGACCAAATGTGAAGGTACACGCTTGTATCCCAGCCACTTGGGAGGCTGAGGCAGGAGGATGACAAGTTCAAGGCCAGCCTGGGAAACTCCGCCAGACCCTGTCTCAAGATAAAATAAGAAGGGTTGGGGATATAGGTCAGTGGAAGAGCACCCCTGGGTTTGATCACCAGCATTGCAAAAAAAAAAAAAAATGAGAGAGAGGGAGAAAATAAAATGAACTGAATTGTATGTGCTCTAATATATGTGATTTTTCTTCTGGATATTGTATATATATATGGTCCTAACCCTCAGAATGAAAGAAGAGTAAACTAAATACGTAGTATAGTTATGGTTTGGAATTAAAATGTTTCCCCAAATCTCATGTGTTAGGTAGTGCAGCAAGATTCAGAGGTGGGGCATGGCTGGAGGAGGTAGGTCACTCTGGCTGTGGCCTTGGGGACTATGTTTCTGGTCCACTCCTCTTGCTCTCTCTGCTTCCAGCAGCCATTACTAAGATCAGCTTTTTCTACCACACATGCCCAGCCACCCGATCTCTGCCTTGGAGCAGGCCAACTATGGACTAAACCTGAATAAACCTTTCCTCCTTTAAGTCGTTCTTATTGGGTATTTGGTCACAGTGACAGAAAAGCTTAGTAACACACACACACACACACACACACACACACACACACACACACATCACGCACACAAACGCAGGCCCTCATACTGTGTAATATAAATATGTACTTAACACTCACACTTACACTCTGCAATCAGGGATAAGATACTTAAGGTAAAGGGAAGGGTTATCAGGGATTTCTGCTGCATTTATGTTTGGGCAATCCTTTCCCCAGAATGTTCCAAGAAGACTCTATAAAATTCTCAGGAATTCAAGAGTTCTATTACCAGCTCAGATAAAGATTAGCCATTTTTAAGAGAAGTTTGGGGTTCTCTTCAAGGGATTTAGCTAGAATTTTGATTTCTTGGTACTTCTTCAATTCATTTAATTCTTGGGAGAGTTAACTACCTGGGTTGTCATTTTCGTCAGTGTCTTGCGTCAGTTACAAGATCTGACAGTCTGTTCTTTTAGACTAGAACAAGTACATTGGATTCCAAGAAATATCTTCCAGGTTTTTCAAGTTTTTCAGTATTGTATCTCCTTGTATATCGGTCATTTCTACCTTGCCATAAACACACAGACATATGTAGGACTTTAGCCTTCTGTTGTTGATGAAGGCCACCCTTTATGGTCAACTTGGAGATGGATCACTTGTCCACATACCTAGGGGGCCCAACCTGGGCCAGGAACCAGCCATGTGGGTTTTTCTCTATGTTCTGATGCCATCTCATTTTGAAATTCATGAGTCTCTGGCTTTGTCCTGTCTCTCTACTGACTCCTTCTAGTGCTACAGATAGACAATGCCTACCTAACTTTGATTATTTTGAGAATCTAAGGAAAAAAATATATGCATATATATGCAGACTTAAAAGTACAATGTAAGTGAAAAAGTAGTGTTCATTCTTCTATCGATATTGAGGATTAATTGTTTATCTCCCTTTGCAGTGTAGACTGGTTGGCTCAGATGAGTTGAAACAGAGAAAGAAGGGCAGTGATAGATGGGGAGAGGTGTCTAGCAAGAAGAAAAGATGGACTAAGCAGTGTTTGCTTATTTCCTCATGTGATGATTTAGACCTACTTTTGTTGTTTTGTTTTTGGCACTGGGGATTGAACCCAGGGGCATTCTACCTTTGAGCTATACCCCAACCCTTTTTTTAAAAAAAGTGAAGCCGGGCATGGTGGCGCACGCTTGTAATCCCAGTACTTTGGGAGGCAGAGACCGGAGGATCCGGGTTCGCGGCCAGCCTCAGCTCGCTCTCTCTCTCTCTCTTTCCCTGTCTCTCTCTCTCTCTCTTTCCCTGTCTCTCTCTCTCTCTCTCTCTCTCTCTCTCTCTCTACCTAGTGAGGCCCTCCGCAACTTCGTGAGACCCGGTTTCAAAATAAAGTATAAAAATAGGGCCGGGGGTGTAGTGCGGAGGTAGAACGCCCCTGGGTTCAATCCGCGGTACCGAAAAAAATAAATAAATAAAAATAAAAATAAAAAAGTGAATAAAATGGATTATCCTTCGATTAGCAGCAATTAAGAGAAATGCAAATTTAAATTCAGAAGTCATATCTTCGCATTAAAAAAATAGTTCTTAGGTCATGTACTAAGTTTGAGAGAACTTATTTACTTTTTAACAATTTTCTTCTTTAAGAAAATGTTACTTTTTATTTTATTAGAAATAATATAAGCACTTTACTGATTTCACTAAAAGCAAAAATCAAGATAGGTGTATATTATTACCAGTACTAAGAATTGGGAGGTTAAAAATAAAGGATTCTATTTATGCACACCCATTAATTGAATAGATATTTATTAATACTTTTATTGGTGCATTATAATTATACATCATAGTGATGTATTGTAATTATATATCATAGTGATACCTAAATACATGCACACATCACTTGGCCCCAGTCCTTTTTTGTTTCTTATTTTAAAACAGGGTCTCTCTAAGTTGCTGAGGGTTTCACTAAGCTATTGAGGCTGGTCTCGAACCTGCAAACCTCCTATCTCAGCCTCCTAAGTACTAGTCTTACAGGCAAGTACCACCATACCCCGCTAAAACTATTCTAATCAAAAATAATCTTTTTGGATCCAGAATGATGTTCCCTCAAAAGAAGATGTATTGCTAAATTATAAAGTTAGGACGATGGGCTGGAGAGACTTCTCCTATAACTGACACAGTGAATTACTTCCTCCTCCTATTTTGTCCTTTTAAGAGCTAGAATTTCCCCACAATGGATCATGGAGCCCAAGCTGCTCCTGGGCAGGTTTTATTGGGCCAAACACTGAGACCTACGTTCAGTTTCATCATTTGTGGCCTGTGGCATTGTTCCCAATGTCACAACTAGAGCAAAGAATGACTTCCTCCTCCTAAGGTCACCAAGCACACATTTGCTCCTCAGGAGTCATCGGGACGGCTCCGTGTTCCTCTGCTCCTTCAGGGAGCCAGGATGGCAGAGGATTTGATTGTTTCTTATTTTATTTTTAATGCTCCTACTAGGCTCCAGACTCACTGGAGACATCCTGACACATAACGCCTTGTCCAGTACAATGTGATGCCCTTTACCTAGTGAAAGGGTGAGCCTCATAAAGGTGCTGCCTTCCCTCCAGAACAAACAACGGAAATGCATCAGGAGAGCTCAGCTGCAGACAGAATGCACATGCAGAAGCAGGAGCCACCCTGGGATTCCTCAGATGAAAGCCAATTTCAATGAACATTGTGTTTCAAAGCCTGCTTCCTCTTGCTCTGTAAGGGCTGCAGAAGGAACATCCCACTTGCGTCTGCTGACACAAAAGAATGCTGTGGCTAGGAGATCTTATCGAGCCTTCCTGTGCCACAGCAACAGAGCTCCAGTTGTGTCTCGTAAGAATTGCTCATTGTTTCATGAGGACGACTGGCTCCTCTGGGTGGGATCTGATGGCATCTCATGGAGTTGGAGGTAGGTGGTGCTGGGAGGTCAGCCAGCCACATAACCCGGTTTACTGGCTTCGCGGAAGTCACAGAGAGGAGCAAACTTCACCCAGGTTTCTGGCTGGTGAATAGCTAGACATTTAAAGTTTAAACTTAGTCATAGTTATTAAATAAATGCATATTTAATAAACACGTATATTAAAATAAATGCATGTTTTAATACATACTGATTCATTCTGTTTACATAAGTATCTTCAATAGTAGAGGTTAAGAAGAAAATAAATATAAGTAACATCCAGGGTTTCTTTGTTGGCAAAAGCTGTTTCTTCCCCTCTTTTAATCTATAGCTGTCTGAGTCTGATAAAACTGAGATGAATCAAGAAGTGTTTTGAATACAGAAATTTAATGATTTTAAACCATCTCTGGGTAATATAGATGCTACCACATGAACACATTAGCATTTATGGCATAAACCTCAAAAATATACACTTGTTTCAAGAGGAAACTTCAGGTTTTAAATAATCAGATTTATATTAAAGAGCATAAGTTAATAATAATGAATTAATTAGATTTGGCCAATTCTAGATAATGTCCTCTTTGCTTAGAAAGTTCATATCCTTTTCCAATAGGGAAAAAGCGATGTCTCTTCTTTCCTCTTTTTTAAGGCCTACTGCAGCAATCAGTACATATAAGAAGTATGTAACTGGCAATAAGATGTGTCAAGGAGTAAGGGTGACTCCGAGTTTCCAAAAGAAACATTTTAAATCCTTCCTGCCCATGTCTCCATATAGAACTTCCTGAAATGTCCTTTACCTTAAAAATATGTGTATTCAATTATTTCAGTGAAAACAATTATACTTTTCTAACTTTGTACAAGGTTCTGAGGATCAAGGTATTACTGAAACCCCACCTCTGTTCTGAATGTAGCTACTGACATGATCACATGTCGTAATTAGCGATGAATAAATTTGTCTTCCCTCAGTGAACTGTGCACATCTTGAAGAAAGGAGCTAGGTCATATTCATCTTCCTGTTTCCAGGGTCTTGCCCATGTTGGCATTTAGCCAATATTTATTGGATGG
Organism: Glis glis; assembly: GCA_004027185.1. Taxonomy (NCBI): domain Eukaryota; kingdom Metazoa; phylum Chordata; class Mammalia; order Rodentia; family Gliridae; genus Glis; species Glis glis. The sequence continues at coordinate 9,487 of PVJS01044508.1, forward strand.
ATACATGGATGGATAAATGAATGGATGGATGGCTGTGCTGCAGTGCCGAAAGGGGATTTGATTCAAGCTGTCTGCGTAGTTCTTGGCATGAGCGCACCTGTTAATCCTCTCGGCCTTTCACAACCCATTCTTAGATGCATAGAATGCAGATATTTCCAAGATCATATAGTCTGACTCCTTCAATTTGCAGATGAAGAAATGGGATTCAGAGAGAGAATCTGATTTATCCACAGTCACACTTCTAATAAATGACAGCTCTGGGTTAAAATGTGCACCCTCTTGGTTTGCGGTCAGATGCCCACTGCATCGCGCTGCTTTCCATGACTCACTTTCGGAGGTTTTAAGGCACCCTGTGGAGCAATCTGTCACTGCTGGCTCATCTGGGCGATGTGAAAGCAAACTGAACTAGAGCAAAACGAGTGAGCAGAGCGACTCTGGAGCTGCGGAATTCAGATGTTGAAGGTGCTGAAGAAAGGTAAGAACAAGAATGCCTCATCTTTATTCATGCCAATCTCATTCCATGTTTCTCTCAGAAGATACCACACTTAGAATTCAGTGGGTGGTGTCCCATCCCTTCCTTAGGTTTCTTAGACAACCTCTGTCCAGCTCGACCACACAGGTTAGGATTTCTGTTTGATGCAGAGGGATCTAGTCTTTGGAAGCCCTTTGCCAAGAAACTTACTCCTCTCCACTTAATGGTGAAGCTGATGCAATGATATTATCTCTAGATCTTCCCTCCATGAGAAAATATTCCCAATCATTTAGAATAAACTATTTATTTATTTATTTATTTATTTATTTGGTGCTGGGGATTGGACCAAGGGGCATTCTACCTCCAAGCTACATCCCCAGCCCTATTATATTATTTTGTTTTGAAACAGGGTCTCACTAGATTGCTGAGAGTCTCTCTATATTGCTGAGGCTGACCTCGAACTTGCAATCCTCCTGTCCTAGCCTCCCAAGCACTGGGATTACAGGCATGTGTTACCATGCCCAGCTCCCAAGCCCTTTTTATTTTTTATTTTCTAAATTTTGAAACAGAGTCTCACCAAGTTGTTGAGGGTCTTGCTAAGTTGCTAAGTCTGGCCTGGAACATGCAATCTTCCTGTCTTAGCCTCCCAAATGCTGGGATGATAGGCATGCACTACCGTGCCTGGTTTAGAATAAACTACTTTAGAATGAAACAAATGACAACATGGAGGAATTTCAAAATATTTATGCTGAGTGAAAAAAGCCAGGCAAAAGAATATAATGCTGTATGGTTCTACTTATGTAAAACTCTAGAATATGCAAACTAATCTAGAGTATGAGAAAGTACATTGGTGGTTGCCTGTGGAGGTGTTGAAGGAGAACATCTATCACAGGTACAACCAGAACCATATGAATCTTTTCCCTAGAAGAGCATTCAAATGTCTTTCTTTTTTCTACTTTAGAGGATGTTTATTCTTTTCCTAGTAGATTCAGTTATCCTTTGATATCTTGTACTTTATATATTGACATATTTAGTTACTACTATCAATGCTTCACATGTTAGATGATAAAGAGAGAAGGAAGACAAATACAAAGATAATTAGTTAAACAAATACATGTATATACATTGGTGGTAGGGATTGAACCCAGGGTCATTCTACTCCGAGTTGCACTCCCAGACCTATTTTTTTTTTTTCATTTTGAAACAGGGTCTCACTAGGTTGCTGAGAGTCTTGCTAAATTGCCAAGCCTGTCCTCGAATCTGCAACCCTTTTATCTCAGCCTCTCAGCCTGGAATTACAGGTGTGCGCCACAGTGCCCGGCTTGTATGTATATTTATACATAGTTATATCAAAACACAAGTTATACTTGTGTCTGCAACTGGCCATGTGGCCATGACTGATCTTTACAACTCCTTTTCTGCTACCTATTCCATGTTCCTTTGTTCTCAGTAAGCACTCAGCTGGTTGTGGGTCTTTGCCTGGTGGAATGAACCGAATCTTCATTCTCAAAGGGTCTGGCTCATAGGCAGTTCTGCTAATTGATGTGGATTTCTGTTGACTTTAATCACAGGATATGGGAATGCTAAGAGGCAACTTAGAAGATCATTAATTTTCAAGATGTGCTTCTCTTTATTCTCTTTGTGCAGAAGCCTAGTTATAATAAGTTTTCTTTTTTGGCCTGATGATTCAGTGGCATGAGTCAAAGTGTCAGCTGGTGCTCCAGTTCAGTGAAATAACCATGTGTACCCTAGGTGAAGCACTCCTCCTTTTGGAACCAAGACTTCTTGACCATGAGCGCCTGATGTCACATGGATGGAAAGCACAAGTTGTGTTAGTGGATCACTAGGAATAATAGAGTATCCTTTCCCCTTTCCATCCCTTGATTCCCTGACTCATGGATCCTGGTTAAGGGAGAAACAGAAATATATACTGAATGTTGATTTAGAGCACACTTTCTATCCTAAAGGGCCATAAGTGAGCCTTCAAAAGAATGTCTCACTAATCTATGAAGCCAGCTGCTTTTGGGTGCTGAAGAACATGGTAAGATTGGTGGACTGCAGGAGACCATTTCTGCACCTCATTTGCTGTGAAATAAGTTCCTTGGTTAGAAGTGATGCTGAGTGAAGTGCTATTATGATAGTGAATATGTCATTGTGTACGTAGTTTTAGCATTGGTTTTAGCAGAAGCATTGTGACCAAGGAAGTCAAGTTCATATCCATAGTACGTGTCTCTTCTAGTGAAGAGCAAAACGCTGCCCCTTCCATGAAGGAAGTGGTCTAGTGTAATCAACCTGCCAATAGGTGGCTAGCTAGTAGCTGGGAACGCTGCCATGTCGGGGGCGCACCGTTGACCTCTGTCATTAGCAGAATGGGCACTGAGTAGTGGCTATTGCCAGACAGTCTGGTGAGTAGAAGTTCATACTGCCAAGTCCATGAATAATTCCTATCCTTGCCACCACTGCCACATTAGCTCATGAGCTAGTTTGGTAATGACAGAAGTTCCAGGGAAGGAATGTGATAACACAGAATGGCTCATCCTATCCACTTGATAATGAAAGTTCTGCTGAGCATTCACATGGAACACACATAAAATCCAATCCACTTGATAATTAAAGTCCTCTTTTGGTGAGCATTCACATGGACAAATATCTTAATACACTATGCCCATTTGGAGAGGTCTTCTCACCTCTATCTTCACCAGATTTCTTCATCTTATCAACCATGTTCCTTCCAAATCTCTGACCCATGAATAGTATGGACTTCTACTTCTGAACATCTCTCCTTCCAAGCAAAAGAAACAATCAGGTGCATTGCTTGAAGTTCTGTACACTGGGAAGATTTCCCTTCATGGTTGACCTTTTAGGCCACTCCAGAAGAGGGCTGCCGTGCCTTAGCTGTCCATTTTGTTTTTAACTGTCTACTTTTGAGTGGTGTTTGCCTAAGGCATACAATTATTTGTAAAGTAGGTCTGAGATTTTTCTTTTTCATTTTGTACTGGGGATTGATTCCAGAGACATTCTACCTCTGAGCTACAGCCCCAGCCCTATTTCATATTTTATTTTGAAACAGGGTCTTGTTAAGTTGCTGAGGGCCTCTTTTAGTTGCTGAGGCTGACCTCGAACCTGTGATCTTCCTGTCTCGGGCTCCTAAGTACTGGAATTATAGGCATGTACCACCATGCCTGGCTTAGGTCTAAGATTTTTTATTCCTTTATCACCTGGTCATAATTAGCTCCCCAAGAGGTCATAGGCATAGGTGGAGATAAAAAAAGCAATGCAACAGGAGTAGGGTCTTGGATATGTAGGCCACTTGCACATGAAACACATTGATGCCTTCCAGCCCTCCTCAAACCCAACTTTGTACATATCACTTCCATTTGATAATGGAGTATTAGGATGCATGCTGGTGGGCCAGACAATAATCATAAAGGGTAGCGCGGGTCACATGGTAACTTGATGACCCATGGCCAAGCATTTAGTCTCTACCAAGGCCTAGCAGCAAGGAGAATCCTTATCCACAAAGGATATTCTAAAATCCTAAGGGTGTGCACCATGATCCACCTATAGGAGCCTGAAGAAGGCTCTAAACAGCATCACCACGTGTCACTGACATTCTATGCACCATGGTATCTTCTGGATCATACGGTCCAAGCGGCATAACTGCTTGCACAGCAATATAGATTTGGAAACCCTGGACCCCACTTGTGGTTGTTAGCTTTTTGATCATCTACTAAATGGGTCACAAAGAGCTCCCCAGATGCCACTGACCAAACCCTTAGATATTCATGGGACTTACTTCCCACCCTCTGGTATGCAAATGTCTTACCACTGTTTCTATGTCTACTTAGCAGAGAAGGAATCAGGAAGTTGAAGGAGGATTCGGGGGACGATGAGCAGCTGTGAGCATGGCCATTGCCTCACGCCAGCAAGGTGACCCAGCAGAGAGGCCAGAGTGTGGGGAGCTACAGCGTGATTGCTGCTTCACTTCTACCCTCCTAGCTCCCATAAGAACCTTGCTGTAGCTCCCCTTACCCAGAAACACACAGGAACAGGAATTCTGGGAAATGTAGTTAAGCCAGCCAAGCTGACACATACACATCACAAGTACGACTTATAGGAGATCGTTTGGGGTAGAGAATCCTGTTTCAGAAAAAGAGGTATATCTATATATTGGCATGATTTTCTTTTCTGAAGATTCCATCCCACAAATTCTCTTCTCTTACCTACCAGGCATTGCTCCCATAGAATATGTGTGTATGTTCTGGCTCTGGGGAGATTATCAAAAGAGCCGTTTCCAGAAATATAATTTTTTTGTATTAAATAAATGCTTAGCAGTGTAAAAGTATATTCACAGTTTGAGTGTATTATTTATCAATCGCTTTTCCAGAGATGAAAATTTGTTTAGATTTCAGGTTTCTTTTTTCTTTTTAATGTGAAGTCTTCAAAGAATTCTAATTTGCTTTTAAGTTAAAAAATGTGCTGTAGGCAGTGTGATATGTATGCTCTTGCATTGTAATGAAAAGAGAGCCTCAGAGTTTGCTCTCCAGGCTGCCTGGAATGCTGCTCGCTATGGCAACTGACCACCAGTATTTCAAAATTGACTGTCCTGGAAGCCCAGAGCATCCCAGCAGGAGGCCTGTCCTTGTACACGCAACATTGTTTTTCTTTTATTCCTGAAGTCTGTCATCTCAGGGAGGGCAGACAGCATCCTATGCCTCTTGATCTATGGCCCTGTGAGGGGTTTCTCTTAGCAAATGATCAGATCGTGTCTCTGTGAGGGATGAGTGTATATATACATATATGCCAGCACGATAAGCTTTGTCATGACCAGAAGGACAGATTTCATACCAGAGAGGGGTTAAAGGAAAAGAAAGCACAGATGAGACCACGGGGAAGGTGGTTTTCAAATCAGCCCTCATCTCAAGCCAGTTCATGATTTCCTGATGAGGACATGCGTCCACCCAACAGTGCTGGTCATTCTAAAACTCTCCACCACAAAATAACAACTGTAGCCATCTGACTCAGACCCAAGTACAGGAAGAGAGAACAAGTGAGCGAAAAACTCAAGTGCCAAAACAAGTTTACCACTATAGTGACAAAATTGCTCATATCAGTGATTTTCTGAATTGAGCTTGTATGAAGCCGGGCGTGGTGGCGCACGCTTGTAATCCCAGTACTTGGGAGGCTGAGACAGGAGGATCACAGGTTCAAGGACAGCCTCAGCTAGTAGTAAGACTCTCGTCAACCTAGTGAAACCCTGTTTCAAAATAAAATAAAAATAGGGCTGGGGGTATAGCTTGGAGGTAGAATGCCCCCGGGCTCAATCCCCAGTACCCGCCCCCCCACACACACACAGTGTATGGCACTAGAGAGTATTATGCAAGTAAGATTGGCCAGTCTCAGAAATTCAAGAGTTCTATGTTTTATCTCCTATGTGGAAGCTAGAACAAAATTAGGAAGCAAAAGGGACTTCAGTCCAAAGAGGAGAGAAAACAATTGAATAGTGGAAGGGGACTGGGGGAAAGGAGGTGGGGAGAAGACAAATGAGGAATGAGGAAGGGAACAGTTCAAATAAGGTTATGCCCATACAAGAAGGGTTCACTACCAATCTCACTAACGTGGATGGGGAGGGAGGAAGGGGAAAGAGGGGTGGGTATATGGCGGGAAATATACCAAGTGATATTTGCCTATATGTTTGAATCACTTTGAATCTCCCTATGATGTATAATTATATTGTACCAACAAAAAAAGGATATGGTGTCTTTGACATAGTAGTGACTGATAATGGTTTAACAAACCTAATTGGTTGATTGACTAAGGAAGTGAGGAGCCATGTTGGGTCTTCAGATGTTTGGCAAATAATTAGCCCAATAACAAAAGAATTCTGATTTTTCCCTCCATCATTATGATCTCTGAAGTTTTAAATCCCAAATAAAGTTGATCTGTAGGATGAGTGCATACTGAGATCACAATGGACAATGACCCTGAATGACTGAACAAAGGAGGGAGGAAAAGAACGGAATGGAAAAAAGTTATGGAAATTTTCCACCCATGGGCAGGACACACCCTCGGGCAAACAAAGCTTTTGGGCTAAGCTATATTTCACAAAAATATGATAAAATTCTTGCTCAGTCCTGAGAGGGAATGAACAATTGAACATTCTCTCTCTCTCTCTTTTTTTTTTTTTTTTGTCCTCCAAAATTCAGTACCACATGCTGAGCAGTTAAAGGGAAACACCTTTTTTTCTCTCTGTTTCCAAACTTCTATTTCCTTTCTGGAGCCCAGAAGTTTGAGTTGCTGTCAAAAGCGAGAGAGAGCACATATCAGCAGTTTGAGGGTCTGTGTCTGCTCTTGTCCTAACCACGTCCTTCTGCCATTGCTAGCTAACTGGTCAGCTCTGACAGGAGTCACTTGGCTGGCTTGTCACAAAGGAGCCATCAGGCAGGTTCTCTCTGCTAAGGCTGTGTCTTCATTTCTGCAATTTGCTCTGTGCTCTCTCTGTAGCAGGAGAGAGAAAGAGAGAGAGAGAGAGAGAGAGAGAGAGAGAGAGGAGAGAGAAAAGAAGAAGAAGAAGAAGAAGAAGAAGAAGAAGAAGAAGAAGAAAAAGAAGAAGAAGAAGAAGAAAAAGAAAAAGAAAAAGAAAAAAGAAGAGGAGGAAAGAAGGGGA
>PVJS01044509.1:0-16625 GCA_004027185.1 Glis glis
CAAAAAGATATAGAAAAACTTAAAGCTCAACTAAAGAAAGAATAAAGTATAGAATATGAGCATAAATGGCATTAAGATAGAATATAGTTTAAGTATAGGTGTAAGGTCTAGTTAACCACATTATTCATAGCTTTTAATCTTTAGCATAAGTATAGTTATAGTCTACATAGGAAAGATATAAATAAAAATAGTTTAATAGATATAGTTAGCCATAATGACATTTATTAATTAGCATAATATCTGTAGCCACATAATATAAAAAATAGTTAAGACTTATATAAAAATATATAAAAGGCAGTAGTCAAAAGCCTTTAGGTAAGGTTATGTTTGTCACCTGATAATTGCAGCGTGATATTTCCGAGGACAATGCAAATGATTCAAAGAGCTAAGTTGACATTGTGGGAAGAAACGCAAGTTTGCATAGGACCTGAGTAATTGGTGGGGAACATGTTGTGACCATCTGGACAATGGGTTGTTAATAACTGTGGGTAAATGACTGCACTGTAAAGAGTCCTATGATGTACTAAGTAAAAAATATTTTTCATGATGTACTAAGCAGAAAATTGTTAGTGTTAAGACTTTCTGATGTAAAAAAGGTATAAAAATAAAGTCTGAGGCTCGCTGGGCAGAGACAGTGCCTGCAGCTTCACTGAACTGCTGGGCCTCCTGTCTCTCACTCCCCCACCGACCCTACACCTCCTCAGGGATTCCCTTGGACCCACCGAGGCTGGACCCTGGCAACCACCGACTCAGTTAAGGTGAGAGGCTTTATTACCGTGGGGCTACCGCTCTCCAGCAGGAGCAGAAATGGCAGCTCCTTGTACAGCTCACAGTTTCCTTTTATAGAGAGCAGAAGCAGAGTTTGCGGGTTATGTTTTAAATAAACCAATCATAGTAAATTTTTCCTTATTTAGAAGCAAGGGGGTAGGTCTAGGGGCATGGGCTGAGCGTGCAGGCAGGAATCAGGTTCATGGGCTTTGTCAGCCAAAGGTCAAGAGGTCATTAGCATAGCTATGTGGCCAAAGGGCAAGAGGTCCTTAGTATTAGAGTAGAAAATGAGGCTAAAAAGTTACTTTTAGGGCATGTTATCACAAGAAAATTTTCATTATTTTTAAAATTGTATGCTTAAATAATGAGTAAAAGGACAAAAGTTTAGTAAAAGTGACAAGGTTGCTTATGTAGACTAAACTGCAAAATCTTGTAATTTTGTATCTTTTAAAAATCAAATCAAAATTCAGTAATCACAATAAACATGATGTATATGTTTGGCATAAAAATGTACTACAAATTGAAAATAATTCTGTACTCGTCAGTCTAACAACGCACAAGTGACTAGCACAGTAGGCTGAAGACTGCTATCTAGAAAGGCCTGCTTGCAGGATTCCTCCTTGGCTGGCATCTGGGGACTTGGCAGTTGAACTATTCATAAACTGATAACACTATTTCATTGTGCCTAAACTGTCTGTAAAAACAATGTGGTGTATGCTTATCCCTGCTTTCTTTGTAGGAGCTTGGAATTTTGATATGTGCTAGGGAGAGGCACTTACATGATCAGCCCCTTAAAAACCCTGGACTCTGGGGCTGAATTGGGTCCTTACCTTTCATATGTTGAAATCTTACCCTCCTCCCCTATACACACACCAGTAGCTCACAATAATGGTGTCCTAACAAGAAGAAGAGGTTAGGACATTGTCATGTACAAAGGGAAAACCATGTGAAGATACCAACCCTACCAACATCCTCTATCTCAGATTTCTAGCCTCCAGAATTGTCAGAAAACAAATTTCTATTGTCTAAACCACCCAGTTTTGGTACTTTGTTATGGTAGCCCTAGCAAACTTAGTGTAGGCTCTGAGTCTCTAATAGGCTTCTCTCAACAGAATTGTTGCAGACATTTTACTGCACTTTTCAGTGCTGAGGAAGAGAGTGTTTAGTATATCTCAACTGGGAGAAAAGACTCTTAGAAGCCTGTATATGGATTTTTCTAGGTTCTGCATGTGATTTTTTTCCCTTGTTAATCCTGCTTTGTATTTTTTCACTATAATTCTATGTATCACTATAGTTCCATGTTTTCTAGTGAATCCAGAGGTCTGAGTGGTCTTAGGGAATTCTGTAAACACTGACTCAGCCAACTAGCTTTGATTATCAGAGTAGTTTTTAGTTATTTGGTTAACTATCACTTTTATTATTTGGGCGAAGTCCTGCACATATAAATTTTGAGGGGCACTCGGTCCCTTTCTAATTGAAAGTCAAGATTTCTTTTTTTTTTTAAAGTGTTAAGGCTTGCCACTGCTTTCTTTTTTAAAGTAAAACAAAAGGCAAAAGAAAGCCAGGTGTGGTGGTGCATGCCTCTAATTCTAGTACTTGGGAGGCTGAGACAAGAGGATTGTAGGTTCTAGGACAGCCTCAGCAACATAGCCAGAGTCTCAGACTCTTACCAACCTAGCAGGACCCTGTTTCAAAACAAAAAGTTTTCTGTCAATTTTCCATCAAGTCATACGGTTTAAGAAAATAAAATTTTAACCATCCAGGCACATGACTTTGGACCTATTAGACTTTGGACTTATTAGACTGAATACATTTGTTACACTAAGTGCAATCAGCACAGAAATATGGTTGTTCTTTTCAATTGTTTTGAAGACTAAACATTCATTTAAATAAGTGAATGCGGTGCCTCTAATTGTGGTTATGTAATTTCTTTACTTTTTATCTTTACAATATTGAACTAAAGGAAATTTGTTTTTTGTTAACATGGAATAATTGTCACCTATTTATGTAGTTGGTATTATAAGTATTCTAATATGAGTGTTCAGAACAAGTGCCAATTAAAAATACTGCTACATCCTTATCGTCTTCTGCCAGCTGGTTGTTTATATTAACATTGCAGGGATCACAGTGTTATTTCAGGAAGCTGCTTACCAGTCATGGGGTTTTTTCGGGGGTAGTTAATTTTTTCACCTAATTAGCGAACAGTCTTAGAAAGGCTTTATCTTTAGTATGGTTTCAAAAGTAATGAAGGTGAGAATAAAAAAGACCTTAGAAGATATTCTGCAGGGAAAACAAAAACAAACAAAAAATAAAAAAATAATCAAACAACCCCAAAACCCTCTCTCTCTCTCATTTGAGGCATTTTTGTCTGAATTTTACCTTGTCTGACATCTGAAGCTCACTCCTGTTACATTAGTATTGGTTGTATTGTATTGCATATATTTGCCACACTATTTCCTAAATCTTTATTTAAAATTCTTCTCAATCACTTTGCTTTAGATGTATTCTCACAATACAGAAAACTGTTGGGTTTTGCTTTATGGTTACAATTTGTTTTTAAATTTACTAAATTGACTCATTTTACTTATTAGCATAAATACTATGTATGTCCTTCTCAATCAAATTATTTTATGCAGCTGGGCGTGGTGGCGCACGCTTGTAATCCCAGTACTTTGGGAGGCGGAGACCGGAGGATCCAGGTTCGTGGCCAGCCTCAGCTCTCGCTCTCTCTTTCTCTCTCACCATAGTGAGGCCCTCCGCAACTTCATGAGACCCTGTTTCAAAATAAAGCACAAAAAAAAAAAACAATAGGGCTGGGGGTTTAGCGCGGAGGTAGAATGCCCCTGGGTTCAACCCCCGGTACTGCAAAAAAAAAAAAAATTATGCCTTTTGTGCTATGTTTCTTTTTTCTTTCTGGCTTGCTTTTTGTTTTTGGTCACTGGAGGCTGAACCCAGAGGCATCCTACCCCTGAGCTACACCCCCAGTACTGTTTTTTACTTTTTGTTTTAAAGCAGAGTTTTGCTAGGTCCCTGAAAGTCTCACTAAATTGCTGAGGCTGGTCTCTAACCTAAATCCTCCAGTCTCGGCCTCCCAAGTAATGGGATTACAGGTGTGAACCACCACACCTGCATATGCTTTGATTCCTTAGTGCGCTTTCTCTCTCTCTCTCATCAAGAGTCTTAGTTGCCCTGTAAATATTTATTCTATATTTCTTTTAGATCTATAAAAAATTAATAAGTGATTTCCAACTACTGACTTATAGGATGTGCTTTTAGCATTTTTTTATTCTGGCACAAGGAATGAATATAGAAAAGGTAATAATAAATAAAAATTCTGGCCAAATTTAAGAGATCATCAGAGCTATTATTTCTTTCTGAGATTTTAAAGATACAATAAACAAAATGTTTTCTTTGTGAGAAATAAAATAAAATTCAGAGACAATTAATCATTTAAGGATTAAATATTCCATGAATTTTCATTCACATTGTTATTCAACTTGAAAATGATCTTATTATTCTCTGAGAGGTCTAAATATTATAAGTTTGTTTTAGATTTGTTCTAATTTTGAATATATTGTATCTGTTTTAGATAACCTTGATAATTACTTAAATCATTATTTTGTAGGTATTTAATTATATAACAATTATTTCTTATAAAACAGTCTTTATATTGGAAGGTTTTAGAATACTGGACAATTGTTCATTAAACTTATTTTCTACAGTTTTTTTTCTTATTTTCTTGTATAGAGGTAGGAAGAATAAAACAATTTATTTAAATAAGTTAGCTTTTAATGCACAAATGCTTGAACTATGTTTTATCGAAAGTATGCCACTTCAAAGTTTTTTTTAAAGTGATTCTGTTGGTTTATATTTTCAGTGTAATATGCTCACTTTGCTACAAAATATGAGCTTATGAATGCATATATATATTGTGATTGTATTTCAAATATTGTAATACTTATTTTATAATTTTTCTAAATCAGTATAATTAAACAATATAATTGTTATCCTCTTTCCTTCTCTATTTCCTTCATCTTCTCATTTTTGTTGAACATCTGCACAGTAATTTGTGGTTTGCAATTTTTTTTTGGTAAGATGTACTTCCTAAGAAAATATTTACCACAGTGCCAACAGTCTTGTATATTGCAAAAAATAAGGATGCCTTAGATCTAAGCATATTATTATCAACCATCTGTAAACTCAATGAAAATAGTATAGCTAATCATGGTAATAATTATTGATATTGGCATTGTTAATACTCTAACATCATAATTTTAAAACATGGTGGGCATTTTACTAAATGCTTTATATGGATTATCTCATTGGACCCTTACAAAGCAGAGTGTCTACAATCCTTTTCTCTCCCATACAAGGGTAGAGGTGGAAAATACTACTGTGGAAAAATAAGGCAGGTAATTTGACAGAATCTTATTGGGGAAATGCTAATAATTAGCCTCCTGAAAACTAATCTAATGGAATTTATCTGGAGGAAGATTCTTAAGTATGGAATGCTTTGAGCAGAATGTCCTCAGTTTGGGATGGCTTGTAATTAACAATCCTAGTGTCAATTGATTTGTGTCATGGCTCCTTGGACAATGTTATGTAAAGTATGCAGTTTTCTGGGTATGAAAAGGATATTTTCATACTCTAAATGTTCAGTGATTTGCGTGATAACTTGCACATCTTTCTTAATGACCTTATTGATTATTCTGAGCTAAAAGGCAGGTATTCTTATGAGAAGAAATAGAGTGCATCCAAATAGAAACTAAGTCCTCTTTGCATATTCTTTTTGATTTTTTATATTATTGAAATTATTGGAAAAAATTTACACTGAATAAGTTCTATGAATCATGTAAATCTGATTTTGAAATGTAATTCTTTGTTTTGTCTTAGTAGTCAATAGCTTGGTTAAAATTAAGAAATTAAAAAGTAATCATTGGAGCCAAGCATGGTGGTGCACACTTGTAATTCCAGTACTTTGGAGGCTGAGACAGGAGGATTGCAGATTTGAGGCCAGTCTCAGTAACTTAACAAGACCTTCACTAATGAAGCAAGAGCCTGTTTCAAAATGAGAAAATAAAATAAGGCTGGGGATCTAGCTCAGAGGCAGAATGCCCCAATACCCCCCACAAAAGGAATCATTGCCTCACAGTACAGTTCTTTTTTGTTATTTTCAGTAAAAGTCATTTTTCTTTGACACATCACAAACAACCAAACCTAGTAGGATTTTTACAAGATAGTTCTAAGTCTACCTTGACTCCAGCAATTCTTAACTGAATGGCAGTGAACTTGTTAATAATTATATCTATTTTAAATCATTACAGTAAGTATTAAAAATATAAAATAATGTATTTGAAGGATCTATGCAATGGTTTACAGATGGCCCTCAAAGGATGTTATTTTTCTCTCCTCTTTTACTTTTTCTTACCTTCCCTTTACGGAGCAAGAATTATTGTGAGAACTTGAATATATAATACCTTCCTGTGACCAGAAAATTCAAATGACTCTTCATTTACTTTGGGTACCATTCACTTTCCTCATTAATTCTTTACTTAAATAAATCAGTTTTTCTGTAAGTGAGTTTTCTTTAATTATATAGAAAATTACTTGAAAGAGTATTTTCATCATTTCTATTAAGAAACTCTTAGCTTCTGAAGAGGAAACTCTTCAGAATATCTGAATGCCCAAAGATATTTATGTAGAACATTTAAATTCTGACTTTATATGAAACTAATGATAAAGAACATCTATGACTTTTACTGATCGATAGTATTCTAATATTGAAAAATGTTAACATTGCAAAATATGTATACCTATTCAGCCTCATAAAATATATCAGAAGGTGAGTAATAAATCTCACAAAAAATTCAAGGGCCGTGGGCCTTAGTGAAATTTATATTGATCTAGAGGTCTGGGGAATTGAGATATCACTTCTAAGGTTAAGTTGTTGCATCTGTCCCCTCTTGAACTTATGGATACATAATAATGATAAATCCAGAGAGGATCTGTTCCCTTCTGTGATTTACAAAGAACACAATTGGAAAATTTGTGTCAAGGAGTTCCTAGGAAGAGGTCTTTGGATAGTTCTATATAAATGGGCAAAAAGCATTAAGGTATTTGTGTCCATATGAATGAGCCTCAAAAGATAACCTCTGTCAGCCTCTTTCCCAGTTATTCTATCCATGCATTGCCCAATGTTCTTATGATCAAGATGGTCATAATGGTGTGGGTAAAAGATTTGCATGAGTCCAGTAACATGGACTTTAATTCACCAAGGCTAACTTAGCTTTAGCTACTGCTGAGTGACTTATCTGGCAACATTACACCTCAATATGGGACCATTCCTAGGGGTTATCTGCTAGATGCATGGTTACAGTTAATTACGGTTGGACCACTTCCAGCATGGAGTGGGCAGCACTTCGTTCTTATTATAATATGCACTTAATATGAATGGGAATTTCCCTGCCTTGCATACAATGCTTTTGTCAAAACTGCCATACATAGACTTATAGAACTCCTTATTCACCATCATATTTCATACAGCATTGTTTCTGATCAAGGAACACACTTCAAAATGAATGAAGTGTGGCAATGATCCCATGTGTGTGGAATTAACTGGTTTGCATCTGGAATGGCCCCCCTAAGCCCATATGTTAAAGTCTTGATCCTCAAATTGGTACTTTTGTAAGATGGTGGAAATCTTTAAGGGATAGGGCCCAGTGGAAGGTTTTAGGTCATTGAGCACATGTCCTTGAAGGGGTTTTGGTATGTTGTTGTCTTTCTCTTTTGCTTTCCTGGACAACAGGGCAGTGGATCATGTACTCCCACTATGATGTGCTAACCACAGGGCCAAAAGCATTGTGACCAATCAACCATGGACTGAAACCTTCAAAACTATGAGCCAAAATAAACCCTTCATCTTTTAAGTTGATTTTTTCAGATATTTGTTACAGTAATGGAAAGTTGACCAATACACAGGTCTTATCTGTTTCCTATCATCCTAATCCAACTGGATATTAGAATGGTTAAATGGCCTTTTGAAGGTTCAGTTCTGGTGATAATCAGATGGCAATACCTTGCAAAACTGGGGCAAAATACTGTAGGATTTGTATATGTCCTAAATCAACATATAATATATATTGCTGTTTTTCCCATAGCAAGTATCCATGGATCCTAGAATCAAGAGGTAGACATAAGAATGGGTCTCCTCAACATTATTAGTAATCCAATATTAAACTTCTTTTCTTCCTATTCCTGTAAACTTAAAGTCGTTTTGTACAGAAGTCTTAGCTTCAAAGAGAGGAATGCTTTCACTAGAAGATATTGTAATGATTTCATTTTTATCTATCCAATATAGGCTCCTTGTGGCTCTGAATCTACAGCAAAAGGTATTACTATAGTGACTGGGGTAATTGATCTTTATTACTAAGGGGAAATTGGGTTACTCTGACAGAATGAAGGTAAGGAAGAATACATTTGGAATTCAGAAGATTCTTAAGGACATTTCTTAGTACTACCATGTATTGTGATTAAATTCAATGGAAAAATATAACAACCAATTCTGGCAAACAGCTAATGACCTCCATGGAAGGTTTGGGTCACCCTACCAAAGAACCACAGCCATTTGAGGTACTTTATGAGGGCAAAGGAAATATGGAACATGGAACGGGTTTTGGAAAAAGGTGTCTGTAAATACTAATGACAAACATGTGACTAGTTGCAGAAGTAAAGACTGTAATAGCTATGTGTATTTCTTCATTATATCACTTTAAATATATACATACACAAACATTTTATAGGTATAGATGTAAATATAATGTTTTTTCTTCCATTTTTCTTTTGCTTATCATCTAAGATATTAACAACAGTTAACTTTATTCACAACACAATATTTAAGTTATGGAATATTATAGAAGAGTGAACATCACTCAGACTCTGATCCTTATCTTAAGAAAGGGCTGGCATGCTTTTGGTTGTATACAGACAGGATAATTGTATCATATTAGAAAAAGTATGTCTTTGTTATTGTCTTCATTTGGATTTTATATATGGTTTAAGGAGATGTATATTGAGGCCAAATTGAGTGGACTGTGATGTTCAGTTTTATGTGTGTATGTGACTAGGCTACAGTCTTTAGTTAATCAAGGACTGATTGGTAAATTTATTTTATAGATGTGATTGAAGTTCATATTCAGTTGAATTTAATTAAGGAGAATTATACTAGACAATCTCAGCATGCCTGATTCAATCAATTGAAAGATCTTAACATTGAATCAGAGTCTTCCCTGAAGTACAATAAATTCCACTGTGGATAGTAACTTCAATTCATGCTTAAGTTCTAGCCTGTCCTTCCTGAAGGCTGGACTTACATACTTCAGCCTGGCCTGGACAGCCCCCAGACTTCCAAAATCAATTCCTTGCTATAAATCTTTTAACCATTCTGTTTTCCTGGTTGAACCTTGATGGGTACACTGTCCACATTTCATCTGCTCTCTCTGAGATCAGAATGTAAGCATAGTCTTTGGTGATCTTTGAGTTTCTCTATATATAGAATCATATGATCAGGAAACAAGTATAAGTTGGCTTCCTCCTTTCATATTTGTACACCTTGTGTTTCTTTCTCTTCCCTAATTTCTCTGGACAACACTCCCAGTACTGTGTGAGAAAACCACTGATGAGAGTAGAACCATTTGTCTTGTTTCTGATACTAGAGGAAAATCTTTCAGCTTTCCCACATTCAATATGAGGTTAGCTGCAGGTTGGTTATACATGGACTTAATTGTGATGAGATATGATCCTTATGTAAATAATTTCCTTATAATTTTTATAATATAGGATATTCAATTTTATTGAATGATTTTTCTGTATATATTGAGATAATCACATGATTTTTGTCTTTCATTTTGTTGCTGTGATGTCTTATGTTTATTGATTTGCCTATTGAACCATCCTTGCATTCCTAGGATAAATTTCACTTGATCATGATGAATGATCTTTTTTTTTTTTTTTTTTTTGCGGTACCGGGGATTGAACGCAGGGGCGTTCTACCTCCGCGCTATACCCCCGGCCCTATTTTTTATACTTTATTTTGAAACCGGGTCTCACGAAGTTGTGGAGGGCCTCACTAAGGAGAGAGAGAGAGAAAGAGAGAGAGAGAGAGAGAGAGAGAGGGAGAGAGAGCGAGAGAGCTGAGGCTGGCCGAGAACCCGGATCCTCCGGTCTCCACCTCCCAAAGTACTGGGATTACAAGCGTGCGCCACCACGCCCGGCAATGAATGATCTTTTTGATATGCTATTGTATTCAATTTGCTAGTATTTTATTGAGAATTTTTGCATCTATGTTCATCAGAAATATTGGTATGTTGCTATTTTTCCCCTTGCATCCTGGTCTGGTTTTTGTATTACAGTAACAATGTCTGTGTAGAATAAGTTTGGAAGAATTCCCTCCTTTTCAATTTTTTGAAAGAACATGGAAATAATAGGTATTGCTCTTTAAAGGTTTGATAGGATTGAGCAGTGACATCATCTAGTTCTGGATTTTTCTTTGTGGGAGACTTTTATTACTGATTCAATATCACTACTCAAAACTATCTCTTTGGGTTTTCTGACTTCATGGTTCAATTTTGATAGGGTATATGAGTCCCAAAATTCATCCATTTCTTCTAGAATTTCTAATTTTTGACATATAGTTATTTGTAATAGTCTCATAATGCTCCTTTGTATTTCTGTGGTATCAGTTTCAATGACTTTTTTATTTTATCTCTAACTGTATTTACCTGGGTCTTCTTTTTTCCCTAGTTAGTCTAGGTAAAGGTTTTGTCAATTTTATTTTTTCTAAAAACTAACACTTTCATTGATTTTTGTTAGTTTTTGGTCTCTATTTTATTTATTTCTGCTATGATTTTTTTTTTTTTTTTGCTAACTTTGGGTTTGGTTTTCCCTTGTTTTTCTAGGTCCTTAAGATTAGGTTATTTACTTGAAATCTTTCTATTTTTTATGTAGGCATTTATTGCTATAAAGTTCCCTATCAGTATTACTTTTTGCTGTGTCCCATAGGTTTTATGTGTGTGTGTCCATGTTCATTTGTTTCAAGACATATCTTAATTTCACCATTGATTTCTTCAAGGGCCCATTGTACATTCAGTAGCATATTAACTTTTCATAAATCTGAGTAATTTCTAGAGATTCTTTTGTTGTTTGTTTCTAGTTTTATTCCACTGTAATCACAAAATATACATGATATGATTTCAGTTTTTTGAACTTGTCAAGACAATATATGATCTATTCTAGAGAATGTTCCATGTGCTGAAGAAAAAAAATTGTGTATTCTGCAGCTGTTGGATAAAATGCTTTTCCTATATCTAAGTTCATTTGATCTATAGTATAATTTAACTCTGATGCTTCTTTTTAATTTTTTGTCTGTATGATATGTCCATTGATGAAAATGTGGTGTTGAACTCTTTCTTTCTTTTTTTTTTTCGCGGTACCGGGGATTGAACGCAGGGGCGTTCTACCTCCGCGCTATGCCCCCGGCCTTGTTTTTTATGCTTTGTTTTGAAACTGGGTCTCACAAAGTTGCAGAGGGCCTCACTAAGGATTGAGAGAGAGAGAGAGAGAGAGAGACAGGGAGAGAGAGCGAGAGCTGAGGCTGGCCGCGAACCCAGATCCTCCCGTCTCCGCCTCCCAAAGTACTGGGATTACAAGCGTGCGCCACCATGCCCGGCTGAACTCTTTCATTATTATTATATTGCTTCTTAACTCTCCTTTTATATCTAATAATATTTAATTTATAAAATTGGATGCTTCCGCATTAGGTACACATACGTTTATAATCATTGTAACTTCTTGAGTTGACCCCTTGATCTTCTTTATTTCTTATTACAGTTTTTGTTTTTAAGTCTATTTTGTATGACATAAAAATTGCTACTTGTGCTCACCTTTGGTTCCATTTGTGTGGAATATATTTTTCCATTCTATCAAGTCTGTGTGTTTCTTTACTGGTGAAGTAAGTTTCTCATAGGCAGCCTATCACTGGGTGTTATTTTTTTATCCATTCAGCCAGTCTGTATCTTTTAACTGGGGAATATAGTCCATTTATATCCAAAGTTGTTATTTATATATAAGTACTTGTTCCTGTGATTTTGTTAAATTTCTTCCATTTGTTTTGAATATAATTTGTTATATTCCTCCTCTTTTGTTGTTCCTCTTTGTGGTTTGGTAGTTTATTGTATTGTTAAGGTCTGATTCCATTCTATTTAGCTTTTTTGTGCTTAGTTTACCAGTGGGTTTTATACTTTAACATGCTTTTATAATGGTACTTATCTTTCTTTTGCTTCTGGATATAGGATTCCCATAAACATCTTT
This sequence comes from Glis glis, assembly GCA_004027185.1. Taxonomy (NCBI): domain Eukaryota; kingdom Metazoa; phylum Chordata; class Mammalia; order Rodentia; family Gliridae; genus Glis; species Glis glis. The sequence goes on from PVJS01044509.1 coordinate 12,133, forward strand.
TGTAAAGTTACTCTGATGGTGATGAATATTTCCAGGTTTTGTTTTCTTGAAAAGTTTTTATTTCTCCTTTATTTCAGAAGGATAGAATTTCTGGCTAGAATATTTGTGGTTGACTGCCATTTTCTTTCAGAACTTGGAATTTGTCATTCCATTTCCTCCTGGCTTATATGGGTTCATCTGAAAAATGTGTTATTAGTCTAATGTGGATATGCTTATATTTGGCACTTTCCTCTTGCAGTTTTTAGAATTTTCTCGCTGTCTTGCACTTTTGACAGTTAAACTGTAATATTTTGGGATGAGGATCTTCTCTAGTCATGTTTATTTGTGTTTTTTTTTTTTTTTGGCCTCCTTTGCCTGGATATCCACATCTTTCTGAAGATTAAGGATGTTTTTGGCTGTTATTTCATTAATTAGATTTTCTGTGTCTTTCCTCTTTTCTTCTTTTTGTGTATTCCAAAACCGCAAATATTTTTCATTTAATGGTATCCCAAAGGTTTCAGAAGCTGCCTTCATTATCTTTATTTTGTTTTATTTTCTCCTACTGCTTTTTTGCAGAGAACTTTCTTCGAGTTCAGATATTCTTTCTTCTATTTGATAAAGTCTATTGTTGAGGTTTTCAACTGTATTTTTTTGTTTTGTTTTTACTTATTGAGCCTTCATTTCCAAGATTTCTGTTTGTGTCTTTTTCAAGATCTCTATCTCTTTGCTGAATTTCTCATTCATATCATGTATTATTTTCCTTTTTCCATCCAATTGTCTGTCTACATTCTCTTGAATTTCAATGAGATTCTCTTTAATCATTCTATCTTTCTTTTAAACTCCTTGTCAGGCATTTTGTCCATATTGTTTTTCTCTGAGATCTGTTGCTAGAGAGTTACTGTGTTCTTTTGGACACATTGTGCTATCTTTTTGTTTGTTTGTTTGTTTTTCATATTTCCTGTACTCCTTTGTTGAGATTTGCCCATCTGGTGGATCAGTTATCTCTGCCACTTTTATAGGGTAGTGGCTTTTGTAGTAAGAGGATTTCTCCTGGAGCTTTCTCCTGGGGTGTCTGCTTGGTATGAAATGTTGAATTTGGTTTCAGCTGGGCACAGTAGTGTGGTCTCCTATTAGCTTCTTTGGCTATAATTAATGGCTTTGGGCACAAAGCCATTAATTTTTGCTGAGGTAGGGTTGAAGAGACCCACCGACTCTGAGAGCCATGTAAAGGTGAGGATTCTCTAGTGGTCCAGGCAGTTGTGGTGCATACAACAGTGAGTGTGGGTTGCCCACTGTGTGGCCACTCTGACAGTGATAGTGCTGGCACCAGTCAGACAATGGATATTTCCTCAGGCACTGCTGAGTTGAGCTCTGTTACTGGTAAGGGCTTCTAACACTGGCAACTCCAGCAATAGTGGGGAGTGGGAGGCTAAGGCACCTGCCCTCATTCCAGGAAGTAGCATGGGCCCACACACTGTGGTGCCCATCTGTGGTCCCTGCTCTGCTTTCTAGCAGTGGCTTATGTGCAGACATGGTGTGGGTGAAGATAGCAGTGGGTACTCAATCCCAGCCCCAACAGTGGTGTATCCCAGATGCTGGGCTGGGATGGGGGACGGCAGTAGGAACTGCGAGCACTCACTCCCAGCACTAACAGTGATGTATTCCCAGGTGTGGTACGGGGGGAAGTATGCAGCAGTGGCACTTGCTTCCAGCCCCACCAGGGGCAGATGTCCACACATAGCACCGTGTGGGGCTATGTGGTAGTGTCTGCTCTGTTGTGCCTGCTCCCAGTTCCTGAGGTGTCAAGGGCCCACACACAGCTGCCTGTGAGGGACAGAGTGGGGGAACTGTGTGGGCTCCTACTTTTGGTTCTGGCATTGACACAAGTCTACACATGCCTGGCTTTACCTTAGGTCCTAGATGACAAGTGGCCTGGTGTCTCAGTTCCTGAGGGTGGCATCTTCTGTTGCCCACTGTGCTGAGATAGCTGTCTCCTGCAATGCAGGACCCAGAGCAGGTTTAGAGGCTTGAGTCACAATTGTTCTGCTAAGTTAAATTGGGATTCTGAAGCTCTAGCCCCCTGTGATAGTGTAGTGTAAGGTATGTGTAATCCCAGAGATGGGGATATACAGAGGTTTCTCACCCCTACATCAATATGAATTTGCACAATAGTTCCCTTCTCATGATGGCGTCTGGCCTCTGAAGGTTGGCAGAGAAACAATGTGAGATTCTTCTCTACAGCAAAGCTACAGTGAAGACTAGATTGCTCTTCTAGCTGAGCTGTAAGCCTGTGATGACTGTGAAACTTTCCAGTAGCTGGATTTCAACCATCTGCACTAGTGGTGTTTGCTGTGAATCTCTTGTTTACCTTTTCTCTTGCATAAAGAAGTTCCCTCCCCACTGGTTGCAGTGCTTTGTTTCTGTTTATTGCAGCTACCCCAGATCTCTAAGTCTTACAAGATTCCAGCCTCTCTCTTGCTATGTTCCAGCATTCTCCAATGGCCACTCATCTTAAAATGCAGCTGTCCACCTGTTGCGTAGGTTCTTTGTAGTGGAGAAAGTGAGTGAGTGATTTTCACCTCCATGTGGTCATTTTGGAATCTACCCAGCAGTTTTCAATTTTTCTCATCCCTGCTTTGTATCTGCTGCCCATTACAGTAATTATTCTGTTCCTGTGTTTTGCAATTAAATGCCTCCATTTGGTCCCTGCCACTTAGGATCTTATTAATTCTATTGCATTTAGGAATCTCAGTTTCACTGAAGCAGTTACCACTGTACTTTCTAACCTACAGAAGAGCAACTACAGAGCTGTTCAGGGATGGTGGGATTCCTCTCACAAATTTGGGAGGATGAGAAGAATGAGTAACAAGGAAGACAAGTTTCACAATGTTTTCATGAAACTTGTCTGTGAGAGTTTTTATATGAATCTCTCATTTATAATATTTGAGTTTTAATTAATATCCATCAGCACTTTTAACACAGGCAAGCAATATGTTAGCACTGAATATATTTATAATTCAGGTTTTAATATGCTATTTTAATATATTTTAGAGAATCAGCAAGTTACTTCTGTGAGTGAAAGATGACGGCTCTCCATTTATGTTATGCCATTATGTTTGCATGTACATAAGTCATAGTTCTAAATAGGATAAATATGAGAGCAGCTGTTTTTTGTAATACATACATCCAACCTCTATTATGCATGCCAGAATTTAACCAGATAGTAAAACAAATACAATTAAGTATGTTCATAGGAAATTGATTTTTTGAGATGAATTTTATACATTTAAGAAGTAAAATCATAGCAAATTTCCAGTTTTGTGTTTTTGAAGCAAAACTGCTCCTTTAACCTGAAAAAAATATACATCTCAATTAAAAATGTTTAGAGACAAATTATACGTGTGTGTGTGTGTGTGTGTGTGTGTGTGTGTGTGTTACTAGGGATTGAACCCAGGGATAGTCTACCTCCTAGCTACACCCTCAGTCCAATTTTATTTTTTATTTTGAAACAAGGTCTTGCTAGGTTGATGAGAGTCTCACTGTATGCTGAGGCTGTCCTTGTACCTGTGATCCTCCTGTCTCAGCCTCCCAAGTATTGAGATTACAGGTGTGTGTCACCATGCCTGGCTATCATCTTTCTGTAAAACATGATATAGAGACCTAAATACATGAGATCATTGTTCTATGATCGACATGAGCTTTAAGAAGACAAATTATTTAATATCAAAAGAATAAACTATTTCTTTTAAATAACTCTTTTTTAGAAAACAAATTATCTTTTTCAGTGCTTCTCAGGCTGGTAGCAGGTAAATCTTTTATTTTCATAGCATCATGTTTTGTTTTATTTTATTTTTGAAGAGATAATTTTTTTTAAGATGTCCAAACATGAGATATCTAAATTTACTTTTGAGTGCTAAATTTTTATGGGCAAATAATCAAAACCATTTTGAAAAAGAAGAAAAATAAATTTTGTTTTCAAATATTTCAAGCATATGACTTTTAATATCAAAATATTTCAAAGACATCATGCTATTATTTGGATTTTCAGATTCAGCTAATTGAAGTAAGACATTAGAAATAACAGGTACATAAGTTTAGCCATTCTTTAAGCATATTTTATATCTTATTAGCCAAAATATTTCATTATATTTCAAGAATAGAAGTACATGGATTATAATCAGTATGAATTTAGGTCCCTTTTTCTGTGAATAACCATTAGTCCATGTGTTAAAAACAGAATTGGAAAACAAAAATTGAGTTTGTAAGATGCTGAAAAGACAGAAGTTTTCACATGACCTTGTATTATACACTGTTAACTTGTTTTCAAGGAAAATATCTAGTGGGCTTTGAGCTTTCTCCAATACATGAAATGGGAGTAGCATCCATCTCTGGATTAAGGATATAGTTCTTAAACCGGGCGTGGTGGCGTACGCTTGTAATCCCAGTACTTTGGGAGGCGGAGACCGGAGGATCCGGGTTCACGACCAGCCTCAGCTCTCTCTCTCTCTCTCTCT